>VMDO01031402.1:0-20145 GCA_007922755.1 Pedetes capensis
TAGGAGTGGCAGGAGACAGTGGTCATAGAGACACAAATGGATAGACAGACGAACAAGGTGCCTTCTGCCTTCAAGAATCTTGCAGATCAAAGCTGGGTGTTGTGACTCATGCCCGTAATCCCCTGAGCTGTACCGAATGCTGGGAGGAAACCAAGCTGTAAATCCTGGAGTGGGCAGAAGAAGGAGGGCGGGCAAAGGCGTATCCAGAAAGGAAGCAGGAAATCCAGGAAGTTGAAGGAGGAAAGCCTTTCAAACAAGAGCTCATGGTCACAGTGGAACACATTGCAGATAAAGTCTGGGATGTCTGGATTTAATAACAAGAGAGTCACAATAATCCTGGTGTCTGAGTCTGGGCTGGCCTGGAAGCAGATCTCAAGCCAGGGATTTGAGAGCAAGCAGATTTGAATAGATTCAGAGCAGACGGGTTTGGGAGTGGGAAAAGTAAGGAAGGGGAATGAAGACGGTCAATAAAGGGAGCATGCGCAAGCCAGTTTCCCCGTGAGCCACTGGCACTCAGCCCCATGGGGCAGCTTAGAGAAATGATGTGGAGCAGCGACTCCAAGTTACCGGTATCTGTCATGGGCCAGGTTCTCTGGAGGCAAAAATTGAAATGGAGTTTGGCATGCTAGGCAGTTATTAGGGACATCTGCGGGAAGAGTGGGGAAGGAAGCAGGATTGGGCAGAAAGAGAGAGGGGTTGAACTGCCAAGCCAGACCCACAAAAGCCTGGAGCAACCATAGGGACTGCCAAAGTATGTAAGGCTTGTCAGAGATGTCCTACAGTGGGACGAAATGAGCAGTGGTTGGATATAGGCCACCCAGGGAAGGCAACGCCTTTGGGCAAGGTGGTTCTGAGCTGCTGGCTGGAGGCTGGCTGCTGACAGTTGGGGTAGCAAAACCTTCCTTGAAAGGGGACCTGGGGGACATGGCTCCGTGTCTACCTCATTAGCCCAGTCAAGGGCTGAGGGAGCTGGGGCGTTTATATACCTGAAAGTCATCAGTTGAAGTCATCAGGGGGTGTGGTGATTTCTAGCGCTGCAGACCTGTTGTACATACGAGCAGGGCCGACTCCACGGCTTCACGAGACATCAGCAGTGGGGAGAAACAGGAGCGTGCAAAGAAGTAAAGCCTGAAAGAGGTGAGTGGGGCCCCAACAGGTGGATGAGAGTAGTTTCACTGCAGTGCTCCTGGGAAGAAAGAAACTCAGCCAAGGGGCTGCCTTACCATTCCCTACTCTATGGTGCAGTCTCTGTTGTGTGACTGCAATTGTTTGGATCTTAAATGTCCTTCCAAGGATCGTGCCTTAAAGGCTTAGCCCTCAGTTTGGCACTTTTGGGAGGTGGTGGAACTTGTAAGAGATCGTGCCTAGTGAGAGATTTTAGGTTATTGGGCAGAGTGCGCTTGAAGGGGGCTGTGGGACCTGTTTCTTCCTTTTTGTCTTTACACATCCTCGTCACTAGGTGAACAGTTTACTCCATTGTGTGCTACCTGCCATGATGTGTTGTCTCACCACAGGCCCCACAGCAATTGAGTCAACTGGTCATGGACTGAAACCTCCAAAACTGTGAGCCAAAATAAACCTTTGTTCTTTATCAGTTGATTTGTTTAGGGCATTTTGTTATAGTAACAGAAAGCTAACACATGGCTTTAACTCCTAGGGCTGCTGCTGATTGGTCTATGGGAAGATACCTGACCCATGCTGGGCCAACCAGAAACTTTCCTTGAGCTTTTCAAACTGGAAGTAAGGGAAGTAAACAAGGCGAATCTTTCCTGGAGGTGAGAGCTGTTAGATAGAAGGCTCTGGAGCAGTTGGAAGTCACACGGAGGAAAGAATGCCATTGCTCCAAAGAAAGAAGCTGAGAAAAAAGAGGGAAAAAATCCCTGGGGGCTGTTCCTGGTGTACCAGCTCCAGCTCCAGCTCTTGCTTTCCTTTCTTCCCATAGCATAGAGAGATTGCCAGCCTCCTGCCAATAAAACCCTCATTGTGCTAAGCAAGGCTGAGCTGGGTTTCTGATCTTAGTGAGCCCAGGCAGCCAGCAGGGTTAAGGAATGAACAGGATGGAAGGAAATCCTGTGGGTGAAGATGACTTCCAAAGAGCTGGCAACGAAGAGAAGGGAGAGAGAGAGAAAGGCTGCAGAAACTAGACAGGAACACAGGGTCAAGGCAGAGATTTTTATTTTATTTCATTTTTTTAAGATGAGGAAAACTTAAACATGTTTATGTGCCGAGGGTAAAGAGCCAGTAAAAGCAGCATAAATCATAACAACAGAATGTACTAAAACGAGGCAGAGATACAAAGCTATAAAAGCCTTAAAGATAAAGAAAATATGCCCTCAATAAAAATAAGGAGAAAAAGCAGAGGGAAAATAACCCTTTGCGGTAAAAAACAGGCATTGGGATGAGCACCCACAGCCTCTACCTGGTCTCCAGCAACCACTTACCCTCGGGGCAGAGAACAGGTCAAAGCGCTTAACCTCTTGCTTCATTCATCTCCTGAGGGCTTATCCAGAACACTCAGCGGGACCCTTTAGAAACAGTTACTCGGTGATTAGGATATGACAGGTGCACTCAGTCCAGTAGGCAGAATGTTGGGTGCTGATTCAAGACCACCCTGGAGAAACATGGGGGTGGGGGAGGGGAATAGGCCAGGGAAAAAGGAGCTGGCTGCTGGGCTGGAGTCCCTGCACCAGGGAGAGGTGCTGTCTAGAGCACATGGCATAAATGGGCTTCAGCTCAGAGAAGAGGTCCTTGGCTGTGACACAGCAAGGAAAGGAAGAAAGCTTGTGTGTCAGCGCCGTGGGATGGGGGGCAGAAAGAGGATTCCATTTTCTCTGTCTAGTCAAAGGCCTAGGCATGCGCTGAGAGTCCTCATGACTATGTTTGATGTATTCGTTAGGAAGGATTTTGGTATCACCTAACCAAACCCCTGGGCTGGGATTTAGCCCAGTTGGCAGAGCACTACTCTGCAGTCCCTGAGGTCCTGGGTTCGATTCCCAGCACTACAAAAATGGGAGAAGGACGTGGTAATCTACTCCTAAGGCAAGCCTAAAACAATCAACCATTGAAAACCCTGTGAAGGTCGCTATGAGTTGGATATGACTCAACGGCATCTAACAGCAACAGCAACAACCCAACCCCCAACTAACTGTGGCTTACACCTTAAGGACCTTTGCTGCTTAGCTAGCATGAAGTCCAGAGGGAGGCAGCTCCAGGGTTTGTCCATAGTTTATTGATTGTTCAAGGACCCAACTCTGTCAGCCACTTTGCTGTGTCAGCCCTAGCCATTGGCTTTTTCTCCCCATGCTTGTCACCTACTGGTGTCAAGATGACTTTTGCTGCCCCAGGTATCAAGTGCCTTTTTAGGAGAGGAAGTCATGGACAGCCAGCCAATGAGAAAACTTCTCCCCACTACACTTGTCTCTTATCAGGAAGAAGAATTCTCTTTAGGAGTTTCTCAGGAGACCTTCGCTTATTAGCCAGAACTGGGTCACAAGCCCATCGTAGAGTGTATTACCCGAGGTTAAGAAATCTTTGCTTAACACTCAGGCAAAATTGGGTTGTGTTAGCAGCAAAGTGTTGTAGGGATGCGTTGAGTGGGCAGCCTTAGAGTCTACTAAACTGAGGTAGGAAGCTTGAGCAGAGGGGAAAAGTTTTCAAGTATCCATGAAAGGGAAAGAAAAGAAATAGAACATTGTCCATCGGCAAGACCCCGAGGAAATGGATAGCACAGCTCTGGAAGAAGTCAATAATGCTGATCTCCATCAAATATCTGCCACCCAAATATTGCAAGATTGAATGATCAAATTTCAAGCAGGGTCCACTGACCTAGTCTTTGGGTCTGACCAACACGCAGGGTCCAGTTGCAGGAAAAAGACATAACTCCAGGTATTTTAAACAGAAAGGAATTTAATTCAGGGTATTGTGTCTTCATCCATTTGTTGTTGTTGTTGTTAGGTGCCGTCGAGTCATGTCCAACTCAAATCGACCCTCATAGGGTTTTCAATGGCTGATTGTTTTGGGATTGCCTTGGGAGTGGGTTGCCATGTCCTTCTCCCATTTTTGCAGTGCTGGGAATCGAACTCGGGACCTCAGAGTCTGTAGAGCAGCTGTTGTAAAAAAGAAATACTATAAGCAAAGTAGCTTACAGACAATAGAAATTTGTTTCTGTCAGTGCTGGATCGGGGAAGTCCAAGATCAAGGCTCTGGCATGGTCAGTGTCTGGTGATGACCCACCTCCTGATTCATAGAGGGCACCTTCTCACTGTGTCCTCACATGATGGAAGACACAAGCTAGTCCTCTGGGGCCTTTTGTATAAGGGCACTAAGCCCATTCATGAGGGTTCTATCCTCATGACTTAATCACCTTCCAAAGGCACTACTCCTAATATCATTACCTTGAAGGTTAGGATTGCAACATATGAATTTTGAAGGGACATATTCAGTCCGTTGTAACTGAGTATTTGCAAAATCGATGTAAGGAAACCGGGATTAGGACTTGGGCTGGTCCTCAGGAATGGCTCTCAGAATGACATCACAGAACTCTTGTCCTGACCCAGGAGCTACTCTACCTCCATCTCAATCAGGAAGATGGGACTTAGAAGGCTCTATGGGGGCTGGTGATTTCAAGAGCATCTTGCTTTAGCTGCAGTCCTGGGACCAGAAGGACACATATCCTATTGCCACAATGGCCAAATGACACTCATGAAACTAGTGCTGGACATTGGTGAGTCACTGGAGAACTTAGCTGTCCTTCCAACCACATTCAGCAGTGAGATGTAGCCTCTGCCTCCCTCCACCTTCTAGATCATCTGCAAGAACAGCCTTTCAAGAAGATTGTATAATGATAGGGATTTTGTTTTCTTAACCTGGGATGGACATGGAGCTGTCAAAATGAATGATCAAGGAAGTCCTTGCTACATCTGGGAGAATGCCACAATCTCAGTAAAGGAAGCAGTAGCTGGAGGGTGGTGCACTTTCTGTGGAAGGCAGAATTCTGAGATGGTCCCCAACAGTCCCACCTCCAAGGGTGCACGCCCTGTAGAATCACCTCACGTTGAGTATTGGCAGGACTTATCACTATGATGGCACATCACTCCTGTGACCAGGCTATGTCCTACTGCTTGGCTAATTTTAAGAAAGGAGGATCACCCTGGGTGGCCCTGCCCTAATCAGGTAAGCCCTTAAAAGGGACTGGGCTCTTCCTAGAATTAAGGATCCAACACATGAAAGACATTTGATGCCTGGAGGGTCTCCATTGCTGGCTTTGAAAGTGGTGGAGGCCACGTGGCAAAAACCTGAAGGTGGCCTCTAGCAGCTGTGATCCCTGGTTGACAGCCAGTAAGAAAACAGACACCTTGGTCGTCTGACTGCAAGGAACTGAATTCTGCTGATAAGCTCAATGAGCTTGAAAGAGGATCTTGATTTCTGGGTGAACTAGCAACCCTGACTGCCATCTTGATTTCAGCCTCATGAGAACCTGAGCTTAGAATTCAACCATACCATGCCCTGATTTCTGGCTCACAGAACTATGAGCTAAGAAATGAGTGTAGCTTTAAGTCGATAAAGTTGTGGTACTCTCTACTATGATTTGGCTTTGGTTTGAGTGTATCTCCTGTCAGTTCTTATGTTAGAAGCTTGTCTTCAGTGTGGTGATATTAAGAGGTGGAGCCTAGTGGGAGGTGTTTATGTTATTGGATGTGGGTCCTCAGAAGGGATTGAGGTAGTTCTCCTGGGACCCTTGAGTTAGTTCTTGTAAGAGGATTGCTATGAAGTATAAGTCTGGTCTACTCACCCGCCCCCCCCCCCCCCCCCCCCCCCCCCCCCCCCCAGCTTTCTGTCTTTCCATGTGATCTCTCACTCTTGTACATGCTTCCACCATTGTAATACTATCTGCCATGAGGTCCTCACCAGAGCCAAGCTGATACCAGTACCATGTCCTTCAACCTTCAGAACTGTGAGCTGAATAAACCTCTTTTCTTTATAAAGTTACCCAACTTTCAGGTATTTTATGATAATAACAGAAAACTGACTAATAGCCATAGAAAGCTAATACCTTGGTTGTAACATTGATCCTGCCTGAAGTTTACTACGTTAACCTCTCTGAGCTTCAGCTTCTACAGTTAATGAAAATAATAACTCATTTCCTGCTTGCAGGATTAATGTGAAAATCAAATTAGTTAATGTATGTGGAAGCACTTTGAAAGTTTTAAAGTGGCTTATAAATGGAAGGTTTATTATTGTCATATTAAAAATAAACCTCCAGCTTTGACCACAGGAAATGATTCAGAATCAACCAATTCAGGGAAGTTTGTTACAGGCCTTCATTCATAACATCAACTGAATGTGGGCACACTCAGCATCAGATATGGCGAGCTTAGGGCAGGAATTATGTCAACTACACTCCTTCTATGCCTGCAGCTGTAACCCTGTGGCATCCGATCCCGTCAGATCTCAGAAGCTAAGCAGGGTCGGGCCTGGTTAGTACCTGGATGGGAGATCGCCTGGGAACACCAGAAGCTGTAAGCTTGGGAGAAGGACCTGGCAACCCCCTCCCAAAAATCAACCTGCCATTGAAAACCCTAGGAACAGCAGAGAAGCACTGACAATAGTGTTTCCCCTGTTGTACAGAGGGTCGCTATGAGTCGGATACCGACTTGACGGCACCTAACAACAACAACAACACACTCCTTCTAAACACTGCCACCTGCATGTCAGTTTGTCTCTGCCTCCAATTTGACACTGACCGGTGCTTTCACATTTATTTAGGGCTATTTTCTTTTTACCACCACCCCAAAGTAAAATATACAGGATTTTTATCTTTAACTTGCTAGAAAGTTCTATGCCTTTTACAACCTTGCAGTTCTCCCTCTGGCAGGGAAGTATCGCCCTGACCAGATGACCCTGAGCTTACTCCAATCCTATGGTTGCTGCTCTCTGAAAATGGCAGGCTTACTATTATTTGGTGTGGGTGTTTTAATAATTAAAATCTCTAAAAAGGCAGCATTACTATTACTTTGAGTGGGCTTTTTTTATAATTAAAATCCTGAATGGACAAAATATCTCTGACTTATATTTATCTATTTAGAGCATAATTCTTAGTTCATTCTTTTGTGTTTATTTTATTTTGTTTTTGTGGTGCTGGGGGGTTGAACCCAGGCCTCACACATACTTTTGCAAGTGCTCTACCACTGGGCTGCACCCTGAGCCCATTTTTATATTTTATCTTAAGACTTGGTCTCAAGCAGGGCATGGTGGTGCATGCCTATGATCCCAGTAGCTCCGGAGGCAGAGGCAGGAGGATCGCAAGTTCGAGACCAGAGGCAGTCTGTGTAATTTAGGGAGACCCTGTCTCAAAAAGTACAAAAATGGACTGGGGGTGCAGCTCAGTGGTCCAGCACTTGCAAAGCATGCAAGTGTGAGGCCCTGGGTTCAACCCCCAGCACCGGAAAACAAACAGACAAACAAACAAACAAAAAAACTTGGTCTCTTTGAGTTACACAGGCTGCCTCTGGCCTCAAACTCGAGATCCTCCTGCCTCTGCCTCCCAGGTTGCTGGGATTATAGTCCTGTGGCGCCCCTCTTGGAGATTTGTTTTTCTTTGTCTCTTTTCATTTCTCCTCCTGTCCTTTCCACACACCTGTGCCCTCCCCTCCCCCAGTAGTCCCAACGTTGTTATACTGTACTTTTGAATAGATCACTATTCACTGTTTATCTTATTAAGTGTATAAATGGTATTTTTTCAAGGCAAGGTCTTTCTGTGTAGCCCAGGCTGGCAGTGAACTCATGATCCTCTTGTCTCAGCCTCCCAAGTGCTGGGATTATGGTCATGTTCCACTGCCTTGGCTTTTCAAAAATATTTTATAAGTGTTTGCGGCCGGGCGTGGTTGCGCACGCCTGTAATCCCAGCGGCTCGGGAGGCGGAGGCGGGAGGATCGCAAGTTCGAGACCAGAGGCAGTCTGCATAATTTAGCAAGACCCTGTCTCAAAAAGTAAAAAAAGAGAAATGGGCTGAGGTGCAGCTCAGTGGTCCAGCACTTGCAGAGCATGCAGGTGCGAGGCCCTGGGTTCAACCCCCAGTACGGGAAAAAAAAAAAAAAAATATATATATATATATATATATATATATATATTTTTTTTTATAAGTGTTTCATTCAGCTGATCCATGCAGGGAATTGCGGTTATGACTATTTTTTTCTTGCACCATCATTTCCCTGGGGTTAAGAGTCATTTTCTTAGTTTTCTATATGCTTACTAATAACATAACTATGAACATTGCCAGATGTCTAAATTTGCTCCAGTGACATGTAGACACGGCAAAGATTCTGTCAATTTCATGTTGTGGAAACTCTGTCTCCTGGATATTTCTGATCTAACCCAGCCTGGACCAGCTGCCCTCTAGGTGTGGTACACCGTGACTGTTAGGACTATAGATTGAGCCTTGATTCTGTGCCAGGGACTATGACATTTGAGGCTCCCAACAACCCTGTGAGGTAAATATTTGTGTTCCCAAACACTGAGTCTAAAGAGGTTAAGTAAATTAATCAAATTGTTGTTATGTGCTGTTGAGTCAAGTCTGACTCATAGTGGCCCTATGTACAACAGAACAAAACACTCCCCGAGACTGTGCCACACCTTACTGTCAGTGCTTCTCTGCTATTCAAAGGGTTTTCAATGGATGATTTTTTCTGAATTGATTTGGGAGTGGGCTACCAGGTTCTCCCATTTTTGCAGTGCTAGGGATTGAACCCACAGCCTCAGAGCGTGCAGAACAAACACTCTACCAACTGAGCTAAACCCTAGCCCCAAACCGATCAAAAGATGGCTTAAAATGAGTAGCAGAGCCAAGATTCCAACTCATGATCATCAAACTCTAAAGCCTATGCTTCTCTCTCAATACTTCCCTGATGTATAATTTCTATGCACTAAAGAACACAGGGGCTGGGATTTAGCTCAGTTGGTAGAGCACTGCGCTGCAGTCTCTGAGGTCCCGAGTTCGATTCCCAGCACCGCAAAATGGGAGAAGGACATGGCAACCCACTCCCAAGGCAATCCCGAAACAGCCATTGAAAATCCTATGAGGGTCACTATGAGTCGGACTCGACTTGACGGCACCTAACAACAACAACAAAGAACACAGAGCCAGCATCCGT
Source organism: Pedetes capensis (assembly GCA_007922755.1). Lineage (NCBI taxonomy): Eukaryota > Metazoa > Chordata > Mammalia > Rodentia > Pedetidae > Pedetes > Pedetes capensis. The sequence continues at coordinate 9,150 of VMDO01031402.1, forward strand.
ATCACTGTGGCATCCGATCCTGTCAGATCTTGGAAGCTAAGCAGCATTGGGCCTGGTTAGTACTTGGATGGGAGACCACTTGGGAACACCAGGTGCTGTAGGTTTGGGAGAAGGACCTGGCAGCCAACTCCCAAAAAACAATCCGCCATTGAAAACTCTATGAATAGCAGAGAAGCACTAACAATAGTCTTTGGTCTATTGGTACCTGGGGTTGCTATGAGTTGGGTACGGACTCGACGGCACCTAACAACAAGAACAACAAAGAGCACAGATCTTTATTTTTATTTTTATTCATTTATCTATTTGTTGGTGCTGGGGATGGACCCCAGGGTCTCGTACATGCTGGGCATGTGCTCTACCAGTGGGGCCTGCGCTCTTAAACACTCAGCAATGTGGGAAAGAAATATCACCTTCCTGCTGATTGGCTTTGCTTGGAGTTCCCTTCCAAGGCTGGTAGGATTGCTGGCGTGGATTTGGCATCAGGGAGCAGACAAGGGCATCCAGGTCTCCTTGGGGAGCAGGACCCTGGATTATGCTGGCGAGAGCAAGAGGTGAAACACCTTTGCCCAATGCGAGCTCCCCCTGCCCCAGGGTGGCCATAGGTTTTTCCCTGAGGTGAACTGCTTTGAAGTCTCCATAGAAACCAAGTCCCGCCCCCACCCCAGTTCCCAATGGTCAAGCATTGGGGTTAGAAGGGGTTGTCTGGCCTCAAAAGCCATTTGTAAAGCTAACAAACAAATCGCAAGGCAAATTGAGGCCAGTCCATTTCTGGGCAGGAGCAAGCAACAGTTTCTTTGTGGGAGGAAGGGCGAGATGGGCCGAAGTGCAGGTCTGGGGGTGGGGGGGGGTCACCATACAAAGCCGGGTGACGTTTTATGGGCCCTTGGTGGACTTGCACTCCCGCTCCAATGAACATGCCCAACAAAGGGGCCCTTGAAAGACGAGACGTTTTATGGCCTTTGACAGCAAGCTGGGGCTTGTTCTCCATGCCGGGCGGAGGCGAGGGAGAGGGTGATTTACAGCAGCCGGCCACCTCCCTCCCACGAACTTTTCCCAGCATCTGGTGGTCTCCAGGAACCTGCCGGTCAGTCTGCCGCGAGCAGTTGGGGATGACAGTTTACAGCCTTGAAGATGATGGAAAGCCTGGAAAACGGGCCCAATGGGCAAGCTTTAAAGAACTTGGATTATTCAGCCCGGAGAAGTAAAGATTAATACCCACGTGCAAGTACATACGGGGCTCTTAGCTCAAAGCTGGTGGTCAGCTATTCTGCACCTCTCAGAAAAAGAAAAAAAGAAGCCATAAGATGAGAGAGACTTTTTTTTCTTGTTGTTGTTGTTGTTATTGCTGCTGTGTGCGGTACTTGGGAGCTAATCCCAGGGCCTCACACATACTTTGCAAGTGCTCTACCACTGGGCTGCACCCCTACCCCATTTTTATTTCATTTTATTTTTTTCTAGATGTTGAGTCAGGGTCTTGCTAAATTACATAGGCTGCCTTTTGCTTCAAACTCACAATCGTCCTGCCTCTGTCTCTGGAGTCACTGTGATTACAGGCATGTGCCACCATGCCAGGTGAGGAAGTGGTTTTAAATTCCAGGAGGAAGGACTGAGGGTTGAAAATAAAAGGCCAAGTTCTGACAGTGAGAATCGGACATTAGATGAGGTTCCCATGCAGGCTGGCAGAACCTTCTCTGCAGAGCATTGTAATAAGCAGCCTCTCTTCTGCCTGGGAGCCTCAGAGGCTGGAAGTGCGTAAGGGTCACGATAACACGCGATGACATCTTTGTGTGTGTGTGTGTGTGTGTGTGGTACTGGGGGTTGATCCCGGGGCCTCACGCCTGCATGCTTTGCAAGTGCTGGACCACTGAGCTGCACCCCCAGCCCTTTTATTTTTTTTCCTTACTTCCTGAGACAGGGTCTCGCTAAGTTGCATAGATTTCCTCTAGTCTCGAACTTGCAATCCTCCTGGCTCCGCCTCCCAAGCCGCTGGGATTACAGACGTCACGATGACATCTTAAATCGCTTCATTCCTGCACTGCTGTCTTGGGGGGGTTCCCCAAGAAGCTGCCCCTGGGATGAGGGTAGGGGCACAAGTGTATCACTTGGGAAGGGATCCCAAGAAGTACAAGGATGGCCTGGGGAAGTGACACAGGGCTGGGAAGGATGCCAGTAGAGGGTGAGGCTACTTCTGTGGGCAAATGGGAAATGGTCCCACTGGGGACTCTGTTATTGTTAGGTGCCATCCAGTCAGGTCTGACTCACAGTAACCCTATGTACAACAGAACGAAGGAGGCACTATATCTGACAGTGCTTCTCTGCTATCCACAGGGTTTACAATGGCTGATTGTTTCAGGAGTGGGCTTCAGGGTCCTTCTTTTATTATCATTATTATTATTTTTTGCAGTGCTGGAGATCGAACCCGGGGCCTCAGAGCGCTCAGAGCAAACACTCTACCAAGTGAGCTAAACCCTAGCCACAGATCATCTCTAGAGTCCTTATAATACCAAATACAATGTAAGTGGCATGCAAATAGTCATACTTTATTGTTTGTTGTTGTTGTTAGGTGCCGTCAAGTCATGTCCGACTCATAGCGACCCTCATAGGGTTTTCAATGGCTGACTGTTTCGGGATTGCCTTGGGAGTGGATTGCCAGGACCTTCTCCCATTTTTGTGGTGCTGGGAATTGAACTCGGGACCTCAGAGATTGCAGCGCAGTGCTCTACCCACTGAGCTGAATCCCAGCCCACTTTATTGTGTAGGGAATAATAAAAGGAAAAGTCTGTACGTGGTCAGTGCTGGCATCATGTCTTTTAGAATATTTTCAGCTAGCCATTGGTTGAATCTGCGGATATGGAATCCACAGGTAAGGAGGGTCAACTGCTTGCCCATCAACTGCCACCCCTCACTGGCTGAGGCTCATTCCTTTTCCAAGGAGTCTTATAGCCCTTGACTTGGGTAAGGGCATTAGAAAAAAGAGACTACCTAAATCTTTCAAGGGCTGGGATTTAGCTCAGTTGGTAGAGCGCCACTCTACAGTCTCTGAGGTCCTGAGTTCGATTCCCAGCACCACAAAAATGGGAGAAGGACGTAGCAACCCACTCCCAAGGCAATCCTGAAAAAATAATCTGCCACTGAAAACCCTGTGAGGGTCGCTATGAGTCGGATACAACTCGACAGTACCTAACAACAACAACAAATCTTTCAAGGATTGTTGGCATGAATATTGACACCAGGAACACAAAACTCAACTATGGGCCCCTCTGAGAATGGGAAGCCCGTGGGGGCCAGGTAATAACCGGAGCCCTGGGCTAGTTCTGACTGATGGTGGTTCTATCAGGTCCATGAACCTACTCAATGGTCATTTATCTGGTCCTTGAATGTCTAATTGGAGTGGACATACTTAATGGAAGCAAGGATGGCTAGACTGTGTCTTAGGTATTTTGGGCCTGTTGTCAGGAGGGACCAATCCCTGGAGAAGGACATCATGTTTGGGAGAGTGGTGGGCCAATAAGAAAAAAAGAAGACCCTTAACTAGACAGATTGACACAGTGGCTGCAACATTGGGCTTAAGCATAAAAAAGATCATATGTGTGGCACCGTATCAGGCAGTGTTCTGTTCTGTTGTACATAGGGTCACTGTAAGTCAGACCTGACTCCATGGCACCTAACAACAACAATGGTTAGCAGAACTGCCACCTATACTGGTTCCTTGGCCTATGGAGTAAAGATGACCATAGCTGAGAAGAAAAACTAGAAACCTCTGATATGCCCCCTCACACAGTAAGCCAAAATAAGGAACCACCAACAGCACTATATCCCGAGGGGAGGCCAGAGATTAGGACCACTCCTAATGATATAGAGCAAGGGTCCTCAGACCCTAGGCCATGGAATGGTACTGGTCAGTGGCCTATTAGAAATGGGGCTGCACAGCAGGAAGTGAGTGGCAGGCAATGGAGTAAGGCCTCACCTGTATTTGCAGCCACTCCCCATCACTCTCATTACTGCCTTCCCTCTGCCTCCCATCAGATCAGTGGTCCATGAAAAAATTGTCTTTCATGAAACCAGAACCTAGTGCCAAAAAGGTTGGGGGTCACTGATGTAAAGAATTCAGGGCTTGTGGCCCCCAACATGTTCCTATTTTATTAAACAGCTTAACCCTTAGACTAAGTGGATGGATCATGGTGAAAGAGAATGAGCCCCCTAATCAAGAAGTAGCCTCAATTGTAGCTGCTTTGCCCTGTGTGGTGTCTTTGCTCCAGCACATAGTATGTGGCCATGGATTGGTAACTATATGGTTTTACATCTTTAATGGCTTCATTCATGTGGGATAGACAATGGTAGACATGGATGGTCTTGCTCCAGGACTATGTTAACTTTCCTGCCTTCTCTCATAACATAATCCAAAGGGCTAGGGACCATACGGACATCCTGGACATATTGCATGGATGCATCATATCAATGGCATCACATTAATTGGACCCTATGCAGGGATTCAGCTTACCTGACTACAGCCATCTTGAATTGTATCCACCATGATTGTCCCGAGTAACTCTGGCTGGTTTTTACTACACAGTTTCCCAGTACACTATACATAAACAAAACCATTATAACGGCATGTGGAACTTTCCAACTCACACCCTGGTGCTGTCAGTGGCAGAAATGCACCTTGATACTAGCTTGAGATAACACATGTACTTTATAGCTTGGATGAAGTCAATTTTGTCCCGACCATTACCTAAGCCCCCTCCTTCCAACCCAAATTGTGGGGATCTATGGCTCTTGCTACTTCTCAGGACCACACTTCTGTCAATAAGTCCCCAACAAATGACACTCTGAAATCTTGGATCTGCCTGCCTTTTTTTTTTGGGTCTCACCGTTCCTTTGGGCCCAGTCCTCATACACCGGGATCAAATTTTTCTGAAACACCAGATGAACAAGAAGTGACAGGTATGTTGGAGGTGTTGGTAAGACAGACGCTTGAGCTCCAGAGTGTGGAAGATTAATCCTTTGAAAGTTCAAGTTCTACCATATCAGTGAAGGCTTTGGGATCCAGTGGGTTGGGGCATGCTGGGATATCCCCTACAAAATAAAGGACCATTTCTAACATTTGGTACATCCATCACTGAGACAGCATCATTTTGGGAACCCTCATCAGATTCTTGAGGCAGCATGTTCTGCATCCGGAAATATCTGTTTCACTGGGGCGACATTGGAGCCTGCCAGTTTTGAAGGGAGCCCAGTGCGAGAAAGAATTCTGCAGTATATCCAGGCTGCCGAGCAAGCAACCCTGCAGCTTGGGTTCTGTGATGTGATACTCAAGATAAGTGTAGTGGGAAGAGATGCTGAATGGGATTTGGGGCAAGACCCAGCAGAAGAATCACAACTTAGATGCTTGCAGCAACGCGATGCTTTGCATTCAGAAAGTAACTCCGTGCATGTTACTGGGTCCTAATAGAGATGTTGTTGTTGTTAGGTGCTGTCGAGTTGGTATCCGACTCATAGCTACCCTACGTACAACAGGCAAAGCAGTTTTGTTACTGCTTCTCTGCTATTCGTAGGGGATTTAATGGCGGACTGATTTTTGGGAGTGGGTTGCCGGGTCCTTCTCCCAAGCCTACAGCACCTTGTGTTCCCAGGCGGTCTCCCATCTAAGCACTAACCAGGCCTGACCCTGCTTAGCTTCTGAGATCTGATGGGATCGGACGCCACAGGGCTATGGCTGCAGGCAGTAATAGAGGTTGTTTTTGTTGTTGTTAGGTGCCGTGGAGTCGGTATCCGACTCAAAGCGACCCTCAGAGGGTTTTCAATGGCTGACTGTTTCAGGATTGCCTTGGGAGTGGATTGCCAGGCCCTTCTCCCATTTTTGTGGTGCTGGGAATTGAACTTGGGACCTCAGAGACTGCAGCGCAGTACTCTACCAACTGAGCTAAATCCCAGCCCAGTAATAGAGGTAGAGTATCTAAATATAGGATATTAAGTGACCATGTGATCAGAAGTGTCCATCATGAGCTGGGACTGTGAGGCCTACCAAATTATAAGTGTGAGCAGGCCCAGAAGCAATCCATTGTATAAGGAGAATAGTCTTCATGAATTGGGTACAAGTAGTACCAGAGGGCACAATTAAGCTGCACAAACAGGTGGCCTATATGTCCCTGTTCCACATCACCACTGTTCCACATCATCATTCCCTATCTGACCTCCAATGGCTGCATTTGGAGGGTTCCTTAGGACCAGCTGATGGATAAGGGAAATGGCGTAGCTTGATCCACACATGGGTTAACTTGGTATGTTGGTGCAAGCCCCAAGTGGACATCTGTCAAATTGTAGTGCACTCAGAGATTGGCCCTGAAAATACAGAAGTGAGGGGAGCACCTCGCAATGAGCAAAGAGCTATGAGCCTGGTGATACTTTTCTCTGCAGAAAGAGAAGTGGCCTGAAGTAGGAAACTATGCAAAATCATGGGCAGTGGCAAATGGCCAGGTTCATTGGTTGGGGTTTCAGAATGAGAAAGATTATAAGATTAGATACAAGGAGTTCTGGTGAAGAGGCACATGGGAAGATATATGGTAGGTGGGCACAAAGCGTGAAGACCTTTGTATCACACATAAATGTCCACCAGAGAACATCTGTCACAGAAAAAATACTAAACAACCAAGTGGACAAAATGACTCTGCCCATTGACGGAGGCTATCCTCTATCATTGGCCACCTCAGTGTTGGCATAATGGTGTAACAGGTGTGTAAATGAAGTAGCCACGGTGGCAGTGATGGAGGTCCAACTAATCTATTTTTGTTACTATAATGAATTACCTGAGGTAGTCTAACTTTATAAAGAAAAGAGGTTTATTTAACTCATGGTTATGGAAGTTCAGGGGCATGATGCCACCATTAGCTTGGCTCTGGTGAGCACCACCGTGGTTGTATCACACCAGAGTGGATCACGTTATGGCAGGAGTACATGTGAGAGGGAGAAGTCACATCACCAAACAAGAAGCCAGGAAGAGACTGGAGTTCCACAATCTCTTCTGAGGGCACACCCTCGATGACCTAAAGACCTCCCGCAGGCCCCACCTCTTAAAGGTTCCACCCCCTCACACATTGTCACACTGAGGACTATGCTTCCAACACATAAACCCTGAAGACAAACCACATCCAAGTCCCAGCAGAGGTTATTCTTGGGCCCACCAGCATGGGCTCCCTTTTACTAAAGCTGATCTAGCTACTAGCACTCCTTAATGTCTATCCTGTTATTAACAGAGACCAATGCTAAATTCCCTATGTGACATGGTTCTTCAGGTAGACCAACCGTCTACTTAGTAGTGAGTTGATTTTCACCCTGGAAAGGGCAATGATTCATCTTAACTGGGATCAATACATATTTATGCTATGTGTTTGCCTTTCTTGGCCACTGGGCCTCAGCTAGTGCCACTACCAGAGAGAGCTCAGAGAGCATTTGATTCACAACATGGGATCCCACATAACACCACTCACTTCAGACCAAGGAACCATCTTGACAGAACATGATATATGATGTTGTTGTTGTTGTTGTTAGGTGCCGTGGAGTCGTGTCTGACTCATAGTGACCCTCATGGGGTTTTCAACGGCTTATTATTTCAGGATTAGCCTTGGGAATGGATTGCCACACCCTCCTCCCATTTTTGTGGTGCTGGGAATCGAACCTGGGACCTCAGAGACTGTAGAGCAGCACTCTACCAACTGAGCTAAATCCAAGCCACATGATATATAATCAGGAGCATATAAGCACAGGTTGCTCTGGTTCCATCATGTGCTATACCACCAGGAAGCTGTTGGCATGATAGAGCAAAGTGACTAGTTAATGGTGCAGTTGATGTGCCAGCTCGGAGGGTAAGATGCTACCTTCCAGACATTGTACATACTCCAAAGCAATGATTATATGATGCTATTGCTCCAATCCCCCACGTGTCTGTCAGCTTATCATGCTGTGGAGGCTTCTGTGTTACTGTGATGTTGAAAGCTATGCCACCAGCATCTCAGATACTAGCAAGGCCACTCATGGTAGACAGGTTTCAGCTGAGCTTCCAGACTGAGTAGGGAGAAGGCCCTGGCAGCCCACTCCCAAAATAATTAACTATTGAAAAAACCCTATGAATGGCAGAGAAGCACTGTCAAATATAGTGCTGGAAAATGAACCCCCAGGCTGGAAGGCATTCAAGAAACAAATGGGAAGCTGGGCGTGGTGGCGCACGCCTATAATCCCAGCGGCTGGGGAGGCGGAGGCAGGAGGATCTCAAGTTCGAGACCAGAGGCAGTCTGTGTAATTTAGGGAGACTCTGCCTCAATAGTAAAAAAAAATGGGCTGAGGGTGCAGCTCAGTGGTCCAGCACTTGCAGAGCATGCAAGCGCGAGGCCTGGGGTTCAATCCCCCATACTGAAAAAAAAAAAAAAAAACTGGGGAAGAGCTACCTCCTCAAAGTAGAGTCAACCTTAATGGTGGGAGTGGAGGAAAGCCTCTGGGACCTCCTTTTGCTGATGTGGCATGACTCAAAATGAGAAGAAATACAGTGGTTGCAACAATGGACACAAAAATATAAAAGATCATGTGCATGGCACAGTGTTGTTCTGTCGAACATACGGTCACTATGAGTCGGACCCGATTTGACAGCACCTACCAATAGCAACACCTTGCTTCAGCAAGTAAGACCCATGACTCAGGGAACTGCGGGGTAGAAGCAGGCATGGCCCCATGTGTATCCATCCCATTGACCCACTTGGGGGATTTGTGCTTCTGCTCCCCATAAAGTGGATCTCCAGGTCTTGATTCTCCGAAGACGGATGCTTCCTTTAGTGGATACAGTGGGTGACCAGCAGGCCAGGAAAGGGGTCACCATCCTGGCAGTGGAAATGGATCCCAGACCATTAGGAAGAGATGGAATTGTGGTCACACAATTGAGACAGTGAGGAATAAGGTTCCCAAATGATCCCCTGAGGAATCGCTTGGTGCTCTTCTGGCCAGTGTTCATGGTAAATGGACAAATACAGCTGTCACATCTAAGAAGGCCATAGTAACCCAGGGTTCAGACCTTTCGGGTCTTTATTCCCTCACTAGGAAAGGCAACTAGATACAGGGGTCCTCGCTGAGGGGAATGGAGGAGGTGGTGGTAGAGGAAAAGGCAGAGGAGGAAGAGGAGGAGGAGCAAGAGGAGGAAGAGGAAGAGAAGGACTCAGAGGAGGAGGAAGAGGAGGAGGAGCAAGAGGAGGAAGAGGAAGAGAAGGACTCAGAGGAGGAGGAAGAGGAGGAGGAGGAAGAGGAAGAGAAGGACTAGGAGGATGAGGAAGAGGAAGAGAGGACGAGGAGGAGGAGGAGGAAGAGGAGGAGGAGGAGGAAGTGGAGGAGGAGGAAGAAGTGGAGGAAGAGGAGGAAGAGGAAGAGGACTAGGAGGAGGAGCAAGAGGAAGAGGAAGAGGAGGAGGAGAGGAGCAAGAGGAAGGGGAGGAGGAAGAACAATAGGAAGACTAATAGTGCCTTCAAAATCCACTGCAGCAGTAGCAGAGGCTGGGGTTCGGTCACTCGCCCTTCTTTTGGAACCTTCCCAAAAATGAGACTCCAGAGTCCCGGACAAGCTCTTCTCAAGTGGGGTGAACTCATGGGAAGCCAGTGAAGGCAGTGGAGCAAGAGGGGACTGAAGCAGACACAGTCCTGCCCTCCCCGGCTCGCTCTTCTGGGCCAGCCTACTCAGGCGCAGCTCGCGCAGGCGCAGAACGGCCCCCAGCTACTTTGAACGTCCTTGTCCAAAGTCAAGCTCCTTCCCAAGGAAAGCCACTGCTAATGACTGGATGATGTAGGAATCCAAAGACTGGGACAGCTGCCTCCAACTAGACCACTCTGAAGAGCCAGCCCAGCTGCAGAACTCCCTGGAGGATCGTCTCAGGCCCTTACAGGTGCGTCTCCCAAGTCACTCCTCAATCAACTTCCATCACGCAGTTTTATCTCAAGAGGTTGTTATCTGGGAACTTGTCACACGACGAGGGTAAAAGCCTAGTTTCTGAAGACGGAGGTTATGGAAGGTATGGGCCTGAGAACTGCTTTCTCTGCGTTCCTCAAAGTTTACTTCTTGTCATTACCATTGCCAACCACCCGAGCTAAGACAGAGGGGCTGCTGCAGCTGGACTGAGAAGAGAGGAAAGTCACAGGGTCAGGTCTGGAGGCCACAGGTCTAACCTATCTGTCCTAGAAAACTTGCTGAGCAAATTTAGCAGGCAGGGCCACCTACATAATTTGTGGGACTCAATACAAAATAATAATGTGGAGACTTTGTTAAGAGTACTAAAATACAAAGCTTTTTCCTTTAAAACTATCTTGTTACATAATAAAACATCATGGGGCTTAGAGTGATACATGAATAACAAAATAAACTTCCAAATTACAAAACAATAATATTGTTGGTGTATTATTTTATGTAATACAACAAATAATACTTCATTAATGTGATATCTTGATTGATCATAATATTTGTCTGGCCCACTTTTTGGCAAATTCATTTATTAGGTCATCAAACTTTATACTTCGAGCAACCTCATTTTCAATCAATATAGATTGAAACCGACATCAGTCACTTTGGGCAAATGTGAGACTGCAGATAACTGATAATTTTTAATTTTGCAAAGGATCTTTCTGCTGATGCAACTGCTACTAGAGCTATTAAGAATATTTTTACAGGCCGTGACAACTTTGGGATAAATTTCTGATAAATTATTTCAAAATATATATTTTAGTACATCTAGGGCTGAAGATTCTCATATAGTAATTTTTCTGAAAAAAAATTAACTCTTTATACAAATTGGTTTCATGTAAATATGAATGTAATTTTCAATGTAAATTTATACAATGGCAACTTAATATTTTCTCTGACATTTTCTGTAACTTCTGGCGGTCACAGAAGACACTGAAAGTGGCTTTATGATTTATATATAATTCAAAATGTCTGTTTATGCATTCTATCACTGCATCTTCAATTA
>VMDO01031403.1:0-20144 GCA_007922755.1 Pedetes capensis
TGTAGTCAAAGATGTGGGTGCAAGTTCTTTAAGCAAATAGGACATATAGGTAGAATTATAGCAAATACAGTATTTGACCTGATAGCTACTATATAGTCAAGTGCTCAGAAAATACTAGTTGTCATTATTCTACCAGTTATCTTATAATAGCAATAACTTAATGATTAATGTGTAAATGTTAGATGTGGCAATTTCTGCTTATGAACACTTAATTTAGGTGACAAGCCCGAATATGATTTATAGCACTCAGAAAAGTCAAATGTTTGGTGTATAATTTGTATGGCTTTTACTAATCATTATTTAACTCCTAGTCTCAAAAATTGCTGTCCATTATATACTCTTCCTTTTATTTCTCATTATAGTTGACCTAGATAACACTTTAAGTGTATAATAGAGGAAAAAAAGCACAGTAATTCAGAAAGAGAATAAAGTACTGAAATAAGGTGTGAAAAAGAATAACTACATTGGAATTATTTTCTAAAGTGCTAGTAATTATGTTATGTGGTAATACTACACACTTCCAAAGAATATACACTAAACAAAACTAAAGTCTAAATAAAAGGCTATTTTGAACAGATTTAGACTATCACAGAAATAAAACAGAAAGTTCTTGGTAGCATCACAAACTACTGTCATTCTCTCACCTTCCAAAGGAGAGAAAAATTATGGCAAGTAAAAGAACTGGGTATTAATCCTTTGACTACAAATTTCAAATCAAAATATATGACAATAACTATTTTATTTTCAGAAACTTCATTACAATGAACAAAATAAGAACATGACTAACAAAATAATTAGAATGAATTAGTTTATAAAATACCTTTTTCAACCACTTTCTTGATTTTCTGTCAAATTCATACTCCCACTTGACAGAGTGGAAAGCACCAGAAATGGAAGAAGGCACAATAGGTTCTTAACCCATACTGTCACCAACCATCCTTCAAGGCTAAATTTCACTTAGAGAGCTTACCCAATGTATACTGCATGTCTTAAACTCCATTTTAGGGTCTGTTTTCCTAAACAGTAAGTACTGCACAGTGTCTTACTCAACTAACACAATTTATTGATGTAGGATTTAACTTAATATGCCAGTAAGTTCTGGGGAAATGTTATATTAGTATGTACCTGGAATATCAGCAATATGTGAATTTGAGCAATTAGTATCATCTCATGTCAGATTTCTGGCCAGGCAATACACAAGGATGGTTTTATTCACATTTGTAACCCCAACAAAAATGCACTTCACAATGTCTTTGTTGAACAGAAAACTCTGGAATTGAATCCTGATCTCTACAATATACAAGAAATAGATCAACATCTGCACACAAGTTTTAATGTGGCAGAGTATCAACATTCTTGACAATATCCACGAAGTTTTCTGAGAAATGCAAAAGCATGTCAAGTTAACTCTATTCTCGAAGGAACTTATTTCACACAAAATACGACATTACATGCCTCTCAAATCTAAAAATGTGATTCTACACAATATATAACATGTTTTCTATTCCAAATACAGAAAGTCATAATCTAATACTCAGGCAAATCTAGATAACAGTAAAAGGGTTTTTTGTTGACTTGAGGATTTTGATGTTTGGTTTGGAAAGACTGTTTTTGGTTCTAAAATTTTTCACAGTTCTCACAAGTCACAAAAAGCAGGGGGGAAAGAAATCAACATGGTGTTAACTTGGTAGATGTGGTTTTGTTTTGTTGTTTATTTTGAAAGACGACTTATTTCAACAAGGCTCCCCAATAAATAATTGGAATGAATCTTTAAAAATCACATCGTGACTAATTAGAGGAAAAAAAACTAAAACAGAGCTACCTTCCAAAGTAAAGGCGGGAAAAAAACGTACAAACTCCTATTTTGCTATTAAGGCCTATACTCAATGCTTACCATCACCTGGTTGATTACATGTCACACAATTTACGCTTTCATGAATAACAGATTCCTTCTGTAAAGCCCGCAGGAGGGAAGAAATCAAAACAAGAACTGGACACACAGGTGATAAACTAGCAGCGGATTACAGCCACACTTCCCCAGGGTACCGCCCACCCACGTGCACACCGGTCAGTTCCTTCCCAGGAACCCTTCCCGGTATGCGGGAACTGGGTAACCCAGGCTTCAGACTCCGGCGTTGTCGTCTCAATACTGGCCAGTATGTTGCGGCCAGTAGCTGGTGGGGGAGCACAAAAGCAACTCCGTCACGACCCCGACAGCATTCCCTCACCCTTCTAGTTCCTGCCGCTTCCCAGTAATTGCAGGTTGGCAACGCTTGGCACTGGCTACCAATCAGAAACTTAGACCCAAAGGCTCCCCGTTGGCAACTGAAACCATCATGCAAGAACCTGACGCTGATTCCCTCCGTTCTTGCCCGCTTCCTGATGACAGCGCCAAGAAGGAAAAGCAGTTGTTCACTTACCCAAAGTGGGTGCCTGAGGCTCCACAGCAAAAGCTGCCATCGCGAACGCAGGAACTACTCTTTCCCTAGGACCTTCCCAATTTTCAAAAATGGCGGAAACTCTACCCACGGGCAGGCGCGTGCTACCTATGCGTTGCGTAACTTCCGGACATGCGCTATATCTAAGGTGTGGGCGCCGGAACCATTTTGGAACAGGGCAAAAGTCTTTTCTTGGTCTGAGTATCTTTGAGAGAAAGGTTTATCTGGACAAGTGGGGAACCGGTATGGAAGCTGTTGGTTGTGGAATGCTTTTGGTCACGCCTTAAGCCTCCTGATTTGCTGGTGCTTGCGTTTGAGAGAAGCACAGATTCCTTTACTTTCTTATAATTAACGTGAGTCCCAGCTTTTCTGAGTAACACCTGGAAAAGCAGGCTTGCTAAAATAGTTTGTGTTATCTTTTCCAAGTAGATTTCTGCACTTAATGCTCTGTTCGCAAAGCATATTTTCTATCACCAGGATGCCATTTCTTTTAAAGTTTGTGTTGTGTAGGCAAAATTTTACATACATACAAATATAGCTAACAAACCCATATGCAAACAATGAATAATAACCACCACACCGTGAACTCCTGCGTATGCCATCCCAGTCGTCGTCTTCCCCTCATTTTGCTGCTTTTGGTTAGGGCATATTCATGTATTTGTCCCTCACGCACACACATTCTATAAACGTGTATAAAAATATGTTTAGTTTTGCTGTTTATAAACTATAAAAATAATGCGCCGCATGTTGAATATCCTGGGATACTCTTATCCTCACCAACTTCATTATCCCCAAAATATCTACCTACCCTCTTCTGTTTTTTTCTGAGGCTTTCTAAAATCCCAAATCCAGCAAGAATTCTGTCTCTCAAGTGAGGCAATAATAATTCTAGCATTAATTCCTAGAATTGCTACAATTCAAATTTTAAAACCACTTACAGATCCAATTGACTTTTTAAATGAGTGTGTAAGTTGAATTGTATCCTCCAGAAAGTTATGTTCACGTCCTAATCTTGTACCTATAAATGTGAGCATTTTTGCAAATTGTGTCTTTGCAAATATAATCAAATTCAGATAAAGTCATACTAGGTTATCACCACCTTGGTAACTTAAAACAACAGAAATTTATCTTCTTATACATAAGAGGTCAAATCCACATGAGTTTTACAGGGCTAATATCAAGGTGCCAGCAGAACTAGTTTCTTCTGGAGACATCAGAAGAAAAACTGGTTTTTTGCCTCTAATAACTTCTAAAGTCCTCTTATATCTTTAGGCTTGTGGCATCTTCCTACCTCTAGTGCCAGAGCATCATCTTTCTGACACTGCTTCCTTCTGCTGCTTTTTGCTTCTGTCTTATGGACATCACTTTCTATAGTAAAATCTCCCTCCTTTTATAAGGATACAAACTACACTTGTTAGGTGCCATCAAGTTGTATCCGACTCATAGCGACCCTCATAGGGTTTTCAATGGCTGATTGTTTCGGGATTGTCTAGGGAGTGGGTTGCCACGACCATCTCCCATTTTTTGCGGTGCTGGGAATCGAACTTGGGACCTTAGCGAATGCAGAGCAGTGCTCTACCAACTGAGCTAAATCCCAGCCCAAACTACACTTAGGACTCAGTTAAATAATCCGGGATAATCCCATGCCAATACACACTTAAAGTAATTACATTAACAATATCAAAAATAATATGTTGGCATGTAAGCTAACATCCATAGGTTCCAGAAGTTACTATGTTACTATGTGGAACAATATTCAACTCACAACACTCAGCAATTCGCTTTTTGGAATAAGTTATCATAAAAGACTACTCAATGAAGGTATTTCTGTACAAATTATGATCTATCCAAACAAAAGGAAAAAAAAGATTTAATATGTGACTCTGAAAGATCTACATTATCTACATAAAATTTGGAAACAGATATCTATTTAAATAGCATCATTCCATTTTTTTTTAAAAAAAGGTATATTTGGGTATAGATGTGGGGTGGTAAGAAAGGAGGGAGAGGTTTAAATAAAGGAAAATGTTGGAAAATACACCTAATTTAACAGGAGAGAATAGAAAAGGGATTTGTAAATTGAAGGATTTAAGAAGATCCTTCAACTTATTCTTTATAGTTGTTTGATTACAGATGTTATTTTCAATATTTTTCAATTTAAGAATTTTTTCCTTTAAGAAAGTCATTTCTTTGTTTATGTGCATTTCAATCTTTATCCTTTCAACTGTTTCTTTTCTTATGAAGCAATGAAGATGCCCTGTTTACCCTATCTTAAAACCTTCTCTAGACCTTGTTCCTCCTTCCAGTTACTATGTCTAATTTCACTCTCATTTCTTTTTGTTTTCCAAGATCTCAAAAGAAGGGTCTATATATGATCTGTCTCCCTGTCTTCAACTGTCTTTTGTGTTTGGGGATGATGCTGCACTTTCTCTTTCTCCTTGTAACTTCTACTCCTTACCTTGTTGTTGTTTGTGGTGGCTAACTGATGTTGTTGTTGTTAGGTGCCATCGAGTCAGTATCCGACTCATAGCGACCCTCTGTACAACAGGGGAAACACTATTGTCAGTGCTTCTCTGCTGTTCATAGGGTTTTCAATGGCAGATTGATTTTTGGGAGGGGGTTGCCAGGTCCTTCTCCCAAGCCTACAGCTTCTGGTGTTCCCAGATGGTCTCCCATCCAAGTACTAACCAGGCCGGACCCTGCTTAGCTTCCGAGATCTGACGGGATCGGATGCCACAGGGGTACAGCTGCAGGCAGCTAACTGATAGCAACCCTGTGTACAACAGAATGAAACACTCCCAGACACTGTGCCAAGCCCAGTCAGTGCTTCTCTGCTACTCATAGGGTTTTCAGTGGCTGATTGTTTTGGGATTGTTTTGGGGAGTGAGCTGTCAGGTCCTTCCCTGTACTCCCTTCTTTACTTTTCAATAACTGATCCTATTTCTTTCTAGCCTGGAAATATGATTATTAGTCAAGACTTTGTCCTTTCCTTTCTTCTTCAATTCTTCATCATATCCCTTAAAGTCCTTATCAATTGTCACATCTATGCAAGTAATTTCTAGCATTTATGCCAAACCACTCCATAAAGCCAAATACCACTTTTTCAGATGCTTTCTGGACAACATAACAGTACATTTGGCCTCAAAAGCAAACTCATCTTAACCCTAAAACAAGCCTCATTCCAGTTGTCATTTCTTCTGTTAGTGTCATAAAAACCCAAAATTTGAATCATAATATTTTAAAAAGAGAGCAGAATTGAGAGTCAGATGCACCTGAATTCAGAACCAAATGCTCTCACTTAAAACCTGGATAATTAGAGCCAGGCATGGCGGTAAATACTTGTAATCCTGGTATTTAGGAAACACAGGCAGGAGGATCACAAGTTCGAGGCCAGCTTGGGCTATATGGCAAAATCCTGTCTCAAAAAAGAAGAAAAATATACTGGATAATTATGATTTGTATTTAATCTCTAGATTTTATTTTTCATAAAATAGAAACAAACTATTACATTTAGCACAATGTCTGGCCTGTTTTGCTTTTACTGGCATGTATATTTCCTGCTGTCTCACATTCAAATACTAAGTCCTATTTGTTCTGTTTCCTCAGTTCCTAGACAATTGCAGCCAACTCTTCCCATATCCCTGCCTCCAGTGAGTTCCACCAACCGTAGCACCCAAAGAAAAACTTACCTCTTTGTACACATTATCTGGCTGTCCAAAAACCTTCAAGGGGTAGGGGGTGGGAGTAGGGTATGGCCGAGTCTGAGTTCAAGCTTCAATATGAGAGAGAGCCAGAGAGAGAGAGCGAGAGAGAGAGAGAGAGAGAGAGAGAGAGAGGTTGATTGATTCAGAATACCAAAACAACAACAAACCTCACTGACTTCCTACCCCCTATAGCAGTCTCCTTTTTTATAGTTTCCACGAGAGAGAGAGAGAGAGAGAGAGAGAGAGAGAGAGAGAGAGAGGTTGATTGATTCAGAATACCAAAACAACAACAAACCTCACTGACTTCCTACCCCCTATAGCAGTCTCCTTTTTTATAGTTTCCACAAGGGTCACATGTGCGCACATGCCAACTAATAATGACCCTCACTATACATTATATATTCTCACCTGGGTTGCAAGGGAAGTGAAAAATCAAAATCCCTCTGGGTGGAAGGGTAGTAGCATCTTTTAGAGATTAAGTAGGCATCTCTAAAGGTATATGACTCATAGTGTCAATCTTCCTTCACCTGAGGATAGTTAAGAGCACTGGCTTCAAAAAATAAAGTCTTTCACCTTCTCATCTTAACTTTCATCAATTTTCTCATGTTTCTCCTTCATAAACCCTAATCCTCTTATGGATAGATCTTCATATTGGATACCTTACTCACAACAATCTCTCTGCCTAGCATCCCTTCACTTTCCACTCCAATCTACAAAGTTTTGTTCTTTCTTCAGGTATTCAATGAAGCCCCTCTTGCCATGAAACCTGCCCCAATATTCCAGCCCTTAATCATTTTATTTCAGAACAGCCAATGCATTATCTCTGTAACTCTATCTCTGTAACGCTATCTTGTTTTGTAAGTTTTCAGCCCTACTAGATGGATTTTCTTAAAGGCAGGGACTACTACCTTTCTTTCATGTATTTTCATCATTTTTCAGTAAATATATGTTGAAAAAAATAAATGGATGAACAAATTAATGAAGCAAGATTTAAATATTGAACAAAGGATAATTATCTGATATAACTTATTTGTTGAAATTTTGCATGTTTGAAGATTTGTAAATCATACATTTTGCCCTTTTAATATCATAAATGAAGATCTATTTGTAGTTCTATTTATTGTTTTTTTGTATAATGAGACTTCAATTGGATAATCCTGAACAGAAACATTTGTACAATTTTTTAAAAACTTTTCTTCTTAAATTATAATCTTTAGAAATGTCACATATTCACCATATTCCTGTGTACATAAATATTACCTTAATTACAACACTTGCTTTACTACTTTATATTCTAAACATATTGGATATAATGTCACACAAAGTGGAATCAATTCCCTATTTCTATTCTGGGCTAGTAGTTCCCTGAGTGCCTTTCTCTCAGGACGTAAGATTATATCAAAGTGCTGTTTTTGTGGACCATTGATTTTCAATCTCAGATGGAAAACCCTTTCTTACACTTACAAAAGTATAGTGTAGATGCCTAAGCAATACAACATAACTGCTCTGAGGGGGGAAAAAAAGCACACAAGAAGAATACAAGCCCCTACCAACTCAGGATTCTTGTCCACTAACCTGTCCTCTAATAGGAAAAAAAAAAAAAAAAAAAAAAAAAAAAAAAAAAAAAAAAAAAAAAAAAAACAACCACTTTGGTGGAGAACCTAGAAGAACAGAAAGCCTAAATCTGAAAATTAGTTCTGGAGTGTATGTATTTCAAATTTCTTCCAATCTCAAATTTTGAAAATTTAGAAATATAAAAAATGTCAAAATTTATTTTTCAGTAAATTTGATATATTCACCACCAAACTCTTGTGTATCTACTGTATATACTCAACATTCATCAGCCTATTTATAAATATCTATTAATATGTGGTATTTCTATATAAATATACCTGCAGCCGTATCACTGTGGCAACTAATCCCATCAGATCTCGGAAAGTAGCAGGTTAGCAGTACTGGTTAGTAGTACTTGGATGGGAGACCACCTCGGAACACCAGGTACTGTAGGGTTGGGATTAGGACCCAGCAACCCACTCCCAAAAAACAATCAGCCATTGAAAGCCCTATGAATAGCAGAGAAGCACTGGCAATAGTGTTTTGTCTGTCATACATAGAGTCTCTATGGGTCAGACACAAACTTCACACCTCCTAAAATAACAATATATAAATATAAAATCAACTTGCACTTAAAAGCTATCAGTCTATTCCATAAAACAAAGAACTTTTAATAATCAAAATGAAGAAAAAAGATATCCACCTTTAGTAAGACTTTGGAAAAAAGATGGAGTTTGCTGTCTTCAAAAAGAGAGCAAGGGGAGGGAGTATTTTATCACTTGTGCTCTCATCATCTCTGTCTTTGGCAGCTGATATAGCATGAGGCTGCCATTCAGTTAGGCTGTGATGTCACATAAAGCACACAGAGGAACCATGACTTCATAAGGCCTGAGGACAAATGATCTCCAAAAGGGCTCTGTGGTGTTTAAATTGTAAGGATCAGCTCCAGAAAAAAATTTTTAAAAATCCATTAGTTGTTAGTTGCATTATCTGATCTCTATAAACAATAATAACTGAAGCCACATCTTTTTAATTTTTTAGACTATAACATAGATATTTATGAGGTTCACTGATAATTTCATTATAGGGAACAACTGGCAGAGAGAGCCAAGCATCCAAAGAGACATTAATTTAGCTGATTCACCCTGTTTTTTGGGTTTATTTTGTTAGTTTTTTGGTGGTGTTAATAATGATTTTTGCAGTACTGGGGGGTTGAACCCAGAGCCTCTACCACTGAGCTGCACCCCCAGCTCCCACTTTATTTTTTATATTGGGACAGGGTTTCACCAAGTTTCACAGCTGCCTCTGGCCTGGGACTTGTGATCCTCTTGCCTCCACCTCCCAAATCACTGGACTGCAGATGTGCATCACAGTGCCAGGCTTGCCCTGTTGTTTTTAATTGATTAAATATTCTCTTCATCTTTTGGAAATGAAAATGTAATTTCAAAATTTACATGAGTTCCATGTATAATTTTATTTCCTGGCCTTCTATTTAAAGTATCACATAGGTTTAATCAGGTATTTGAAAGCCTCAAGGAAATTTGTTGTTGTTGTTGTTGTTGTTGTTAGGTGTCGAGTGGTGTCCGACTCATAGCGACTCCTATAGGGTTTTCAATGGCAGATTGTTTTTTGGGATTGCCTCGGGAGTGGGTTGCCACGTCCTTCTCCCGTTTCTGTGGTGCTGGGAATCGAACTCGGGATGTCAGAGACTGTAAAGTGGCGCTCTACCAACTGAGCTAAGTCCAGCCCACTCAAGGAAGTTTATAGCAGGCAAAACGGGCAACTTTAAGGAACAAAATAGGTTTAGTTTCAGAAATAGTTATGTCTGAGATTTGTCTTAAAATACTCTACTGAGAAAGGAGGGCAGAATAGGGAGGAGAAGGGTGATGACTGAATGGATACATTAAATGAGAAAAGCCATGAATTTAGAGAATAGTTATACTATTCTCTATAATTTTGTGTATGTTTGACATTTTTCCTTAATACATTTTTTTTTCAAAAAACCAATAAGACTAACTTCTGGGGTCTTTGAAAGTCATATATTCAATTGTAGCTTATGTAAAAATTAAGAATGAAAAATCAAAGAAAAAATGATTCATTGCTTGGTAATTATTTTCACTTGTTGTTATTGTTAGGTGCCATCAAGTCGGTATCCAAACCCTTATAGGGTTTTCAATGGCTGACTGTTTCGGGATTGCTTTGGGAGTTGATTGCCAGGCCCTTCTCCCATTTTTGCAGTGCTGGGAATCGAACTCAGGACCTCAGAAACCGCAGCACAGTGCTCTACCAACTGAGCTAACTCCCAGCCCTATTTTCACTTAGAGAACTAGTATTTGTTGAGGACAGGTGAAAATCTTGACTTTGAATACTTAATAGATCTCTGAAGTCGATAGTTCCTGCACTTAGTTTTCTCATTTGAATTATGGGAATAATAGTGTCAACCTCATATGTAATACATTGATTTATTCATCTAGTAATAGAGAAGAAACATAGTGTCTGCAACAATGGGCTCAAATATAAAAAGATCATCTGCATGGCACAGTGTTGGGTAATGTTTCTTTCTGTGGTTTGTAGAGTAGTTATTAGTCAGATTCTATTTGATGACACCCAACAACAACAGCAGCAACAACAACAACTATTTTAAAGCTGAATTTTAGTAGCTGGGTGTGGTGGCACACACCTGTTATTCCAGTGGCTTGGGAGGCAGAGGCAGGAGGATTGCAAGTTCGAGACCAGAGGCAGTCTGTGTAATTTAGCGAGACCCTGTCTCAAAAAAAGTAAAAAAATGGGCTGAGGGTGCAGCTCAGTGGTCTAGCACTTGCAGAGCATGCAAGCATGAGGCCCTGGGTTCAACCCCAGTACGGCAAACAAAACAAAACTGAATTTTAGCCTAATGGTCTTATCATTCAGCATATTATAAATTGCTTAATTAACTAATTTGGCTTCTTCACACACTTAATCCACCAAACAGATCTTTCCAAGGTCAATAATGACTTCCATGAGAATAAATCCAAGCCATTTTCATTTTATAACTTCCTAGCATCATTAGTTATTACTGAGCACTCTCTTTGAACCACCCATTAGTTGATTTTTCATGTTTAATGCACTGGGTAGTCTCTCTTAACTCTTAGATTTACTCTCCACCTTTTTCTGTCCTGCCTTAAACCCCAGTAGTTCTAATTCTGAAGATGCTATCATCCTGGCTTCCATTTGAGTTTGGCCAAGAATCACAAGGGACAGATTGAAGATTAGGAGGAAAGATAAATTCATGTATATATTTCCCAGGCTCCCTCCTCGCCAGGCCATGATTTTCAGTGACTCTACCTCTACTAAAGCCAAGTGGTTACTCTCCATAGCTATAGCTCTCTCCACTTTCTGGTAACTGCTTCTCTCCACTCCCCTTTCTATGCTAGAAGTGGGATGGCTTTTTACTCGTGCTAGACCTGAGTGCTTCTCCAGCTTTTGAGTGTTCCCTAACCCTGCCCAAACCTTTGTAAACACTTAATCAAATTATTTTTAATTCCCCTTTGAGTGTAGCATCTTTTCCCCTATATTTAAATTTTATTTAGTTGGGGAGGGAGGAGTATAGAATGGAGATGTTGGGGGAGTAGGATTTATAGTTAATTATAAATGCAATATTAGGCTATAAATTATGTTGTAGGTTCTTGAGAAAGCATAAAACATTGAGTTGCTCTTTGCAACTATCAGTGGCCAGAACAAGAGAAGTCATAGTCACATATCTATAGTTCTATTCTATACTCTAAGCCAATGATTTATACATCTCTTGTTGCAGGGAAATCAATCTATTTGAACTATGCTAATTGCCCTGAGGATTTTGGTGGTGGTGGAGTGAGGAAATGTCTCTGGTCCCCCTGTAGCTATCTACCTTGTTAGCTAAGCACCTACATCCTTGTTTAAGCCAATGGCTAAAGGCCTCACTGCCAGTTCTTCACCACAAGTAGGGAAGAGCTAGCCAAATGCTTGTTTCCTCATCCCCTCAGGCCTCACTACATTTATAGTCTCTGAGCTTTGAGCAAACGTAGAATGTGTCCACCTCTATAGTCATTCTGATTTTACATGATTTGAGCTATAATTCTTTTTATCCCTAATCCCACATGCTATCTTTTAAAAATTGCTCAAAATTTCTGTTCCACTGACAACACTAATTATTGTTTTTTTCTTCCCTTGGAGATTTATATACATGCAAATTGAGCATCCCTAATCCAAAATCCAAAATCCAAAATTTTTCAAAATCTGAAACTTCTGAGTGCTGACATGATACTATAGGTAGAAAATTCCACACCTGACCCCTTATGATAGGTCACAGTAAAAATTCAGACAAAGTAAAAAATATTGCACAAAATTACCTATGGGCTATGTGTATATAAAATATAAATGAATTTCATTTTTAGGCAGTGGGTCCTGTCCCCAAGAAATCTCATTATATAAATGCACATATTCCAAAATCTGAAAAAGTCCCTCTCACTTCCATCAAGCAATTTTTGAATTTCTATCTGGGATACACATATTTTTATATGCCTGTTATAGATAGACAACACAGTGGAAAGCATAGAGAATCTATGCATAGAGAAGAGAATCTATGATGGGAAAAACAGTAAAAGAAAATGCACAGAATATTAAAATTAGGTCTATATACTAGATAAAACAGGAAAAGGAGATAAAAGTGTTAGGGATGGGGCAATTTTAAATAAGGTAACCAGGGAAAGCTTTGTTAAGTGGATAATATTTCAACAAAGACCTGATGTTTTTGGAGTAAAAGCTGTTCAAGCAGAGGGAACAGCTATGGTGAAGTGGAGATCTTGATTATGGGTTTTCAAGGAATAGCAAAGAGGCCAGTGTGATTGAAGCAAACAGTAAGGGATAAAACAGTCAACAATGAAGTCAAGAGGGGCTTGGTGATGCATGTGTGGAATCCCAGCACTAGGGAGCCAAAAGGATTGAAAGTTCCAGGCCAAAGTGCACTATATAATGAGACCCTGCCTTGAAAAAACAAAAACAAAAACAACCAAACAAAAATCCATAAGGTCATAGAAGTAATGACATGTAAGCATGGGAGTGGATGCCAGACTATGTCCACATAGTTTCAGTGCAGTCATGGTTGGAATATTCATTAGTTTAGTCTAACAACACTCAGGTATGCAGCCATAGCATCCTGGCATCCAATCCTGCTGAACTCAGAAGCTAGGCATGGTCAGCCTGGTTAGTCCTTGGATGCGAGACCACTTGAGAATACTAGGTGCGGCAGACTAGGGAGAAGGACCTGGAAACCCACTCCTGAAATAATCCGCCATTGAAAACCGTACATATAGCAGAGAAGCCCTGACACTAGTGCCGGGCATAGCACAGTGTTGGGAAGTGTTTCCTTCTTTTGTACATAGGGTTGCTATGAGTCGGACATGATTCAATGGCACCTAACACCACCACCACCACTCAGCATCTTTTGTTGACTTAAAGGACCTAAAGATTCTATTGAATTTTCATTGCCAATTTAGCCACTGTTATACCAATTATAAGATCTTACTTGAGCTTTTCATTCATTGAAGAGGCTGGAACAACAAATCTCCATACACCAAATTTATACTCTAAAATATACATTGTCTCTTGCAACAAAATTTTCAACCCAGAATTTCACAGCAAATTAGTGATAAGCCTTCAAAAACAGCCTCAAAGAGAAATAGAGACATTAGAAAGGGAAATATGAGTTTGTTATGTTTTTAAGGTATATCAACACCTAGAAATAATAAAGGGTACATTATAAATATATAGACAAAATTAGTAAGTCAAAGCTTTACTTGAAATAGAAAAGTTTAATAATAAGTTATTTTTGAAACATACACCAATAGAAACAAACCATAAATTACTATGAATTATATTGTATTCTAAGAATATATGTATTCTAAGAATACATATATAACTTCTAAGAATATATAACTGGTTTAAGTTGCTAAATAACTACAGGGTGAGTAAATATGTTCAGAATCCTTTGGGCAGGAATTCAAGTATATAGAGACACCTTCAAAAAATAAATACATCACAATGCTACATTTCTATTAGCTTTGAACATATTGCAGTTTTGCTTATAAAAGTAAAAATTAACTGAGTTAATACACTGATTAACATTATGACACTCTGATTTATACTTGGTACCTTCAAGAATATTTGTAGAAATGACATTTGGTTGGGCCTTTTATAAATATTTGAATGATTTGTGTTACTATCAATCATAGTTACAAAGTCAGAAGGTTTCCCTACCACCACCAACATTATAGATCAGAGTCAAAGTAGCCATCTCAGGGAGTGTGCATGCACACATGCGCACATGTGCACATACACACACACACATTCATACACCTCAACCAAAGAAGTAGGGAAGAAGAGAAGACAAAATAATTGCAGTAAAAATATTAAATACTATATGTGATTTCCTCTGAAATCTTTGTTCTTGAATTAGTATATTGTTCTAACTTTTGTCCAAAAAATCTTTTAAAATATTATGGGTTTTCAAAACTTCTAAGTATTTTCTTGGTTTTCAATTCCAATTACATGAAATCACAAACCTATATTAAAGCTTAAAGTTAGCAAAAACAGTTTTAAAAATATTAATCTCAAATAAATAGAATTGTATTCTATGTTCCTGTGCCTTTGTTTTACCTATCTTTTTTTCAGGTTACTAGAAGATCCTTCTATTTCTTTTCAATGTTTAAATAGAAATGATCCTTTCATTTTTTTTTCCTTTTTAAAAAATGGTAGGCAGGAAAATATACCTTAAAGTAAATGGAGTCCAAAATGTCATGAAATATTTTTCACCTCCCTTAAAATATATTTGGTATCATGGTTTTTTAAAAATTATAATATGTGAGACAAAGTATCATAACGACAAAATTCCTTTTAAAAATAATGAAGGTGGTGCACACCTGTAATACCAGCAATTGGGAGGCTGAGGTGGGAGGATCATGAGTTTGAAGCCAGTCTTGCTACACAGGAAGACCCAGTCTCAAAGTAAAATTAAATAGACAAATAATAAGGTATGACAAAGTGATATCTCCATGGGAAGTACAATAAACATACAATGTCCGTGATATAACACTGCGTAACATGGCACCCCTAATCTAAAAGACTGAATTATATCTATTGATCTATTTTGTTGTTGGTAGGTGCCTTGGAGTCATGCTCAACTCATAGTGACCCTCATAGGGTTTTCACTGGCTGATTGTTTCAGGAGTAGACTTCCACATCCTTCTCCCATTTTTGTGGTGCTGGGTATCAAACCCAGGTCCTCACAGAGTGCAGAGCAGCACTCTACCAACTGAGCTAAACCTCAGCGCCATTGATCTATTTTAGATATAGCAAATTACTGTAATTTAAGATTAAGCCAAAAGTGATGTTCAAAGCACTTCTGTAGATAATACAGAAGATAAATGTGTGAACCATAACCAGGCCACTACAGGCAACAACTAAGCATAGAAACTACAGACTAAGAACAAATTTATATCCAAGCTTCAAATGATAACACGTAATGGCTGACAACTAAAGGATACTCAGCAAAACAAAATGTAAAAATGTTTTCATATGAATGGAGAAGACTCACCCAGTATACCTTCAGCAATGCTGATCACAGAGCCATTATACAACAGTGTCCTATTGAAGGGGATTCTGCCTGGCTAGGTTGGCTTCAAAGAGTTCTCTGTACGTTAATTATATTTGGGCTTCTTCACAGAAGCAAAGAGTTCATAGCTTTACATGTGATGGCATCTTGTCAGACGGTAAGCAAATCAAGACACCACGTTCATTTATCACTTTTAGTTTTTGCTCATGACCATGTAAGAAAGCTTGTGGTCCCAAATGCACAGATGTGCACAACGTGGACTTTCCAGCATATGTATAGAGTATTTAAAAGATCAGGGATTTTTAAAATAAAATCTAAATGGCAATCAAATTCCCTAAGTCATAAAAGACTACTTAAAACTACTAAATAGTGTTAATTACTATAATTAATTTTAAGTACAATATATGCTGAAGAAAAATTCAAAATCTTGATAGATTTGTAATGTACAGAGTTCAGTCTTGCTAATATGGAGACATTGAAGAAAAAGAAGAAAGAAACTATTCAAAGCCTCTAGACAGGTTTAAAACTGTATATGATTTTAGGCCTCCCAACAATTTAAATTTTTTTATGAAATTGTAAATTTTTTTTTCTTAGAAATATGTTCTCCAGCCAAGGTGGTGGTGGATGCCTATATGTCCAGCTACTGAGGAGGCTAAGGCAGGAGCATCTCAAGTTTAATGCCAGGGGCAGCCTGCACAACTTAGCAAGACCCTGTGTAAAAATAAAAAATAAAGAAAGGGGGCTGGGATGCAAGTGAGTGGTAGAGCACTTGCCTATCATGCATGAAGGTTCAACTCCCCAGTAATGAAATTTTAAACAGTTCTCTAGTAGAATACTGAACCGTAAAACAGATCACAGAACAAATCACATCTAAAAAATGATCTTTTAGTATAAAATATTTTTCCCATAGATCCAAGCAGATCAAAAAATTATGACATGGGACCCAAAAACAGAATACTAGTCACCCAAGATAAAAAGAGCAAAATATAGGAGAATATAACAATTAATTAAGGAATCATAAGCTCATAATGGGCTGGGATCTAGCTCAGTTGGTAGAGCGCTGTGCTGCAGTCTCTGAGGTCCCGAATTCGATTCCCAGCACCACAAAAATGGGAGAAGGACCTGACAATCCACTCCCAAGGCAATCCCAAAACAGCCATTGAAAACCCTATGAGGGTCGCTATGAGTCTGATACCGACTCGACGGCACCTAACAACAACAACAAGCTCATAATAATGCAAGAGAGACCATCTATATAACTATTTAAAAAACAAAAAACAAACACAGATAGTAGAATTAAATAAAAAAACAAAATGAAAAATGGGCGTGTTTTCATTAGAGGATTTAAAAATGTTATGAATACTACAGCCATTATGTAAACACTACATAAACAAGATTCTACTATTCTTTTGGGAAGTTGAAGGTATTCATTTTTAATCTTAAAAATATTCTTTACAAGCTGGGCATGGTGGTTCACACCTGTATTCCCAGAACTCAGGAGGTGGAAGCAGGAGGATCACAGGTTTGAAGCCAGAGGCAGCCTGCATAACTTAGCAAGACTCTTTCTCAAGATAAAAAATAAAAATGGGCTGGGGGTGCAGCTCAGTGGTAAAGCATTTGCAAACTATGTGCCAGGCTCCAGCGTTCAACCCCTAAGTACCACAAAACAAAACAAAACAAAAATAAAACAAAAATAAAATAAAAACAAAACAGAACAAAAAATATTCTTTACAAAAATGTTACTTCCCTCCACAATAGTGAGTCAGGTAGCATTTCAAGTTTTTCCTTCATGAAAACAAGTGCTAGAACAGAAAAATACTACAAGGTTTCATAAATTTATTCTTTCCATGGTGTAATACAGATTTTACATTTAAACTTTTTCATCTAAAGAAATAATTGATTGGTAATACACTGTTATTTTCTCTTAGCAATTCAAAGAAACAAGTAAACATTATAATAACAAAGTAATAAAATTTAAAAAATTATTCATACACTAGCTCAGGACAAATTGACCTCTATTTCCACTTATAAAAACAAGAGAAGCCAGGCGTGGTGGCACACGCCTGTAATCCCAGCAGCTGGGGAGGCAGGCCAAGGCAGAGGATCGCAAGTTTGAGACCAGAGGCAGTCTGCATAACTTAGTGAGACCCTGTCTCAGAAAGTAAAAAAAAAAAAAAAAAAAAGGGCTGGGAGTGCAGCTCAATGGTCTAGCACTTGCAAAGCATGCAAGCATGGGGTCCTGGGTTCAACCCCCAGTACCAAAAAAAAAAAAAAAAAACCCAAGAGAAAAAAGAAATTTTTACTAGTTCATTCTCCAAAACAGAAGAAAGATAGCCACAGAGGCCAGTTCAGAAATTACATTTATTGCTGAGCATGGTGGCACACACCTATAATCCCAGCAACTTGGGAGGCTGAGGCAGAAGGATGATGAGTTTGAGGCCAGATACAGCCTGTATAATTTAGCAAGACCCTGTCTCAAAATAAAAGGTAAAAAATGAGCTGGGGGTGCAGCCCAGAGTTATAGCATTTACAAAAGCATATGTGAGGCCTTGGGTTCAACCTCCCAGTACTGCAAAAAAAAAAAAAAAAATTTGTTCATTATATGCTAGGATGCAACTCATGAACTACTGCTCCTTTCTAGTTCCTGTATCTTGTAACACTTATTGCTTTCTTTGTTTTCTTGATACGTACGAAGCTGCTCCATGAAGCCAGAATTTGGACATATGGAAGGTCTTGCATTCTTCACCATAGAAAAAGCAGTGGTAAATGAGATTCCTTCAGAATTCATCAGGAAGCCTATTACAATTGCAGCAGCCCTGGAAATACCTGCATTACAATGAACAAGAACCACACCATCCTGCAATAAAATGAAACAAAATTCTGCATTATTCACTTAAGAAATGTCATTAAATTGATCACACAACCTTTTACCACTTAAAATTATAAATATTCCACTTGTCAATTTATTTGGTTTATCAAAATATAATTAAGTGCAAGCAATGAATGGAAAATCAATCAATCAACTAATGCCCGCCACCTCCCAGAATCAAAATGCTATGATGATGTGTTTGGAATTCTGAAACAGTATCTTTTATAAAGTCATCCAGTAAAGTATAAATAAGAGTCTAATAAATTAGTAGCACATTTATATAAATAAGAAAAAATCCCAGGGAATGTATATATGGAAACATAAATAAGCCACAATCACAAACTAAACAGAAAGCCAGAGACATTCCAGGTACATGTTGTATTCCCATAAAGACACAAGAATTATTGGCTTGGAAATCTATGCATAGAATGATCAGCAAGGAAAATTTTTTCTACTTTGGGACATTATTTTATTCTGGAAGGGGGTAAATTAAAAATACTTAAATTTATGAGTTAGTAAAATAACAACATGAATAGTTTATAACAATGTGAAGTGGAAGAGGTAACCAGACACCAGCATGAGGTCAATCAACGAAAACGTTTCAGGTAGCCTGCAAATGATACCTTTCAAACGAAAAGGAACACAGTGTAAGACCAATACTGACAGGGGCAATACTGCATTAATAATGTATGTGATAGATCTGATGGAACAGCATTGATACAGCTTGGCCTGTCTCAGGCAAGTTAATGATCTAAAGGAAATATAGTGAACTTGGTAGCATACTTTACAGAATTAGATATTTCAGTTACTTCATTTCCTATTCTTCATTTGGTACAACAGAGAAAAAGAATGGGGGAAGGAAAAACAAGCCCATATTACTGAAAATGCTCTACCCAAAGGACCTATCAACAATATTATTGTTATATCTCAATGGATTATTTTACTTTTCCAAGGCAGTTTTCTCACATTTATATTCCTGTGACAAAATTCCTTTCTTTTATCAATTGGGACAAATTTGCAAGTGCATTTCTCTTCAAGAATGATTAACAGCAAGATTCATTAATGTTTTTTAAATTCTCATATTAAAAACAATTTCAATTGTTTTCTTATGATTCATTTTCAAACTTTATTTCTGCACAAAGAAAGCAAAACAACAATATTCACTAGGTACATTTAGAATTCTCATTTGTAAAAACAGTTCACTTTTATGACTTAAGGTGTTTAAAAATTGTTGTTGTGGTTGTTAGGTGCCACAGAGTCAGGTCTAACTCATAGTGACCCTATGTACAACAAAGGAAACACTAGCCAACACCGTGCCATGCTCTCTGCTATTCATATGGTTTTCAATGGTTGATTCTTTCACGAGTGGGTTGCCAGGTCCTTCTCCCAAGCCTACAGCACCTGGTATTCCCAAGCAGTCTCTTGTCTAAGTACTAGCCAGGCCCCACCCTGCTTAACTTCTGAGATTTGACAAGACAGGATGCAACAGCTATAGATATTTAAAAATTACATTATAGTAATTTGAAAATTATTTATGTACATCAATTGGCTCCAGTTAGACATTCCAAACAAGCTTATAATCACAACCTTAACAAGCAAAAGACACCTTTCAGTGTTGTTTTTAGTATTTCCTGACTACATGTTATTCATTTCTATATTATGATGCATACACATGCCTTTGAAAATGAAACTTTTATTTTCAGTCTTATATTCTGTGCATCCAAACTTTAGCTAATGTTCTAAAATGCTAATATTTTCTTCTCTTTTACTACTTTCTCCATGTAACAGGTGGTTTTCTACAGCTTTTTTCTTTTTCTTCTTCTAATACTTTCCTTTTCTTTTTTTTCTTTCTTCTTTTTTTTTTTTTTTTTTTTTTTTTTTTTTTTTTTTTTTTTTTTTTTTTTTTTTTTTTTTTTTTTTTTTTTTTTTTTTTTTTTTTTTTTTTTTTTTTT
>VMDO01031404.1:0-20139 GCA_007922755.1 Pedetes capensis
GAATTGTGGTGCTGGAGACGTCTATTGAATATACCATGGACTGCCAAAAGAACCAACAGATCTGTCCTAGAAGAGGTACAACCAGAGTGCTCCTTGGAAGCAAAAATGGCCAGACTGTGTCTTACATATTTCGGACATGTAGTCAGGAGAGAACAATCCCTGGAGAAGGACATCATGTTTGGAAGAGTGGCAGGTCAACAGAAAAGAGGAAAACCCTCCACCAGATGGATTGACACAGTGTCTGCAACAATGGGCTTAAACATAAATAAGATCATTTGCCTGGCCCTGAATCGGGAAGTGTTTCTATCTGCTGTATGTAGGGTCGCTATGAGTCGGACTCGACTCGACGGCACCTAACAACAACACAACAACTGATGCACTTCCTTTTTTTTATTGACTTGCCACTCTCCAAAACAAGATGTCCTTCTCCAGGGATTGGTCCCTCCTGACAATATGTCTAAAATATGTAAGACACAATCTAGCCATACTCACTTCCAAAAACACTCTGGATGCACTTCTTCCAGGAGAGATCTGTTGGGTGTTTTGGCAGTCCAGGGCATATTTGATATTCATGTGAAGCACCATAATTCAAAAGCATCAATTTCTCTCCTGTCTCCTTTATTCACTGTCCACTTTTCATAAGCTTATGATGTTACTAGAAATATGTTATGAGTCAGTTGCACCTTCATATTCAATGTGACAGCTTTACTTTTTGACACTTTAAAGAGGTATTTTGCAACATCTTTTCCCAATGCATGTGACATTTGATTTCTTGACTTCTGCTTCCACAGATGTTGATTGTAGAATCAAGTAGAACAAAACTTTGGACAAACTCAAACTTTTCTTCATTTATCATGAAGTTGCTTACTGACACACTTATAAGGATTTTTGTTTTCTTAATGTTCAGGTGCAATTCATGCTGAAGGCTTCCTAGATCTTCATTAATGAATGTTTCAAATCTTCTTCTGTTTCAGCAAGCAAAGTGTGTCATCTGTATTATGTAAGTTGTTAATGAATCTTTACTTAATCTTGTTGCCACATTCTTCTTTATAAAATCCAGCTCCTCAGATTATTTGTTCAATATAAAGTTTGAAGAGGAATGTTGAAAAAATGATGCCCTTACACAAACTCTTCCTAAAGTTCTTGACTTTAAACCAGGCAATGTTTCCTTGATCTGTTTGAATAACTACCTCTTGATCCATGTATAGGTTCCTCATGAGTACAGTTAAGTGTTCTGGTTTTCCCATTTTACACAGTGTTGTCCATCTTTTTTTATGATAGTCACAGTCAAATGCCTTTGCATAGTCAATAAAACATAGAGACATCTTTCTGATATTCTCTGCTTTTAGCTAACATCCATCTGACATCATCAGTGATGTCGGTGTTTCCATGCACTCATCTGAATACAGCTTGATTTTACAACAGTTCCTTGTCAATATGTTGCTGCAGTCACTTGTGAATGATCTTTAGAAAAATTTCACTTGCATGAGGCATTAATGATATTGTTGGATAATTTCCACATTCAGTTGGATCCTCTTTCTTCAGAATAGGCATAAATATGGATCTGTTTCAGTCATTTAGCCAGGTAGCTGTTGTACAAATCTCTTGGCATAGACAACTGAACACCTTCTGTGTTGCATCTGTTTGTTGAAACATCTAAATTAGTATTTCATCAATACCTGGATCCTTGCGTTTCACCAATGCCTTCAAGGCAGTTTCCAGGGATTCCTTCAACTCCATTAGTTTCTGATCATATGCAACCTCTTGAAATGGTTGAATATCCACCAATTCTTTTTGGTATAAAGACTGTGCATTGTTTATATCTTCTTTTGATGTTTCCTGTACTATTTAATATTTACCCCATAGAATCCTTCACTACTACCACTTGGTTTTTTTCTTCAATTCTTTAAGCTTGAGAAAAATCAGAGCATGTTCTTCCCTTTGGTTTTCTATCTCCAGCGTTTTGCCCATGGCATTATTATATTCAATTTTTTGTTCTTGAATTTCCTTCTGAAATTTCTCCTTAGTTTTTTTAAATTCATCATTTCTTCCTTTTACTTTAGCTGCACGATATTCAAGGAAATTTTTCAGAGTTTCTTTTGACATGTAATTTGGTCTTTTCTTTTTTCCCTGTTTTTTTATAACCTTTTGATTTCCTCGTGAATAGTTTTTGATGTCATAACACTACTCATCTGGTCTTTGGTCATTAGTGTCTAATGCATCCAAACTGTTCTTGAGATGGTCTCTGATCTCAGGTGGGATATCCTCAAGGTCATATCTTGGCTCTTGATTATTGTTGTTATTGTTAGGTGCTGTCGAGTAGGTATCCGACTCATAGTGACCCTCATAGGGTTTTCAATGGCTGACTGTTTTGGGATTGCCTTGGGAGTGGATTGCCAAGCCCTTCTCCCATTTTTTGCGGTGCTGGGAATTGAACTCGGGACCTCAGAGACTGTAGCACAGTGCTCTACCAACTGAGCTAAATCCCAGCCCTGGCTCTTGTATACTTGTTCTAATTTTCTTCAGTTTCAGTTTAAACCTGAATATAAGTAGTTGATGGTCTAATCCACAATCAGCCCCTGATCTTGTTCTGACTTCTGTTATGGAGCTTTTCCATCATTTCCTTAAATTCAGAATCCATCAGGATGATTTAGTGATTTAAAATATGGAATATGAAAAAACTGGTAGAAAGTACTGTGAAACTACAGAAAAAGGAGAAAGTAGATCTTTTGAGGAAGAAGAGTAGTAGCCTTTGCCCCACATCTTAAAGGAAGAGAAGGAGTTTATAAGGTGCTAATTGGAAAACCAATGAAAGGAAGAAAGAGGAAATGGAAGGCTAACAGAATCTATGATATATCTGTGAAAATACCTAGTAGGTAAAGGCTTGAAAAATATAGCATGTTAAGTGGTAAATGAATATGACTTATACTAATAAAAAGTAAAAGGAAAGCGTAGTGACAAATGACTAAATTAGTGGAGATGGAGTAAAGACTTTGACAATAATTAAAGGCAACATTTAATAATTAGACCTCATTCTATGAGCCATGGTAAACATTAGAAAAATATGTGGTGGATGAATTAGTTGACATAAGCAATGTACTGGAAGTATTTTTATTTGGAATTGAGAAAAAATGATGAGAAATAATCAAGAGGTCTACCAAGGTTAGCAATGATGAAGTCAGATAACAGATTTTACACTTTTTTCTCAATTTAACAATGAATTCGTTCAATTTAGCATCAATCAATTCAATGTAACATTTGTTAATCATATATGTGTACAGTATCAGGATGAATACTGGAACAAGAAGTCTGAATAGGGCCATATCTGCCACCATGTTGTTGAGATTCTAGCATGAACTGGAATGAAAACAATGGAAATAATTAAATCTAATAAATGAAAAAGGTAAAAAAGAAAAATATTTTTAAGAAAATACTATTGAGGTCCTCTTAAGCACTCTAAAACTATATATTTTTCTAATTCCATTGATCTTAATCAATGCCAAAACTAAAAATAATGAAGTATTCAATGTTTGGACTAGTCGAGACATACAATCTGAAATATCCCTGGAGTTGAACTGAGAACTTTTTTCAACCCAATTTTTCTTCCGTAATTTTCCTCACCTCTAACTTTTAGCTCCAACTAGAAATTCATGTGAATATAATTATATATGGCTATATACTTATGTGCATATATAAAATAAAAGGCATATATATGTATGTATGTGTGTGTATGTGTATACACATATTTATGGCTTTGAACACAGACTACTTCACATCTGGTGATGATAAGTAACCTAATGACATACATGTATGACGGCAAAATTTCATAAAAATTTTTTTCTCTTTGTTATATTTCATTTTCTAATCTTACAATATTGCAATGTTTTATAAATCCTGAAGTTAAGACCATGGTATTATTGTCTTTAGAATTTTTGTTGTCTGTAGGCAGGCAAAGAACAGGGGAATAAGGAAGAGGAAATGTTTTAATTTTTCATGTTTGATCTGCATTTTTTGGGTTTGTTTACCAGATACTCCTTTCAGATCCTTTCAGATGACTTTGTGGCATTTTTCTTGCTACTTCTGTGCTTTTCAAAGAACTGCTTTAGGGAAAGGAGGACTGGATATGTGAAATGAAAACTTTTGCACTTTCATCAAATTCTAGTCCCATTTAGGTTATGCCTTTTTGAATAGAAAACAATTAAGATGATAGTGAGTTATGATTATCTGGTGTGGCATAGGTTGAGTGTTGGGAATCCTGTATACTTTCTCCTCTATAACACTAGCAAATTGTTTCCCTTCTTAGATGACAGTGTCTCTATCTGTAAGTAAAAGAAGGAGGCTGAGTGATCTGTAAAGCAGCTCTAAGCCTATGTATAAAAAAAATTTAAGATTTGTAGGCATGAGGTTCCCTTGTCAAATAGGATTGACAATTCCAAAGCCACTGTTTAAGCAGGATGATCTTACTGTCAAAAAGACCTATTTAGAAATTATTGCCTGCTCAACTAGTTTGAAATTTTATTTACATTGGATTAATCGATTCTTGTCTTATCTGTATATATCTTTGGAATCATTGATAAGCCAATAACTATTCTTAATTGGATTATATTTTCTTTTGATCAATGTTATGAAATGTAAAGATTCCCACCTCTGTAATTTTCTGTCTCAGTTTCTGCATTGGCATAAAAGTAGTCAGGATGAGGATGGAATGGATTATTTTATGAAAAAGTCCAGAGTACTACCTGGCACATACTTGATATTGTATACATATTTACTATTCTAGCCTTCACCTCAAAGCCTAAAATTCAGAAAATTCACAAAAAACAGGATAAGTAATTTAAAGTATGACAAGTGCATGTAACACGATATGAGGTGCAGGTCGAGGTCATAGTGAGAGATTGGCATAAATACTGGGAGGCAAGATAGCTGGTAGTCAAACTAGGCCTTTGAAAGGGAATTCTTGAAGGTGGTGAAGATTCGGATCTAATGAATAAAAGGAAGTAAAGGAGGAGGGAAATATGAATAAATAAAATCTTAATTTCAAGTTCAAAATAACATTGGCCATGCCTACACTTCCAGAATGTTCCATCAGTCCACACAGACACCACTCATTGAACATGGCTTGAATCTGAAGATCTATCTATCTATCTATCTATGTGTATATATATATATATATATATATATATATATATATATGTATATATATATATTTTTTTATATATATATCACACATACATACATATATATACATATATATGTCTATATATACATATATATGTCTATATATACATATATACATACACACACACACACACACACACACATATATATATACATATATATATATATATATATATATATATATATATATATATATATATATAATAGTGGTCAGATGACCTAAGACTTCTTCAAAATTTACTTTGAAAAGTATCTTTCTGCCTAACTTCAAATGTTCTTTCTACTCAGAGATTATGTCACCTCTTTGTTTAACTTCATGTTCTATCCTGTAAATTTCTCAGGACTTCAGATAACCTAAATCTGTTTTTTCATTTCTTTTTTTGAGATTTCACCATGCCTAGTAGAGTAGAATTCAGCACAAAACATGATGCATTGCTGAAAATATCTCCTCTAGCAAAGAACAGGTGTTACCTGAGAATTGCATTTGCGTAGTTACATAGTTATCAACTTAGATACAGAAATCTTAAGGAATTGTTATATATCACCTAACTAGTAAACTAAAGAGCTTTGATTTAAATACAAATATCTGACACAAAAATCCATCCTACCTTTTTGATTGTTGCTGCAATGTTTGCAAAAGTTGCCTAAGATTAGAATAAACCTGATTGTTGGCAGTTAGAAACAAATTCTTGAATTAGACCACATTAGTCAGATTACTGGACTGGAGTTAAACTCAGTTGGTAGAGTTCTTGCTTTCCACACTCTGAGGCCCTGGGTTTGATCCCAGCACACTCCCCCCCCAAAAAAAACAAAAAAAGGAAAGTGGAAAAAGTACCTGGCAGCCCATTCCTAAAACAATCAACCATCAAAAACCCCATGAATACCAGAAAAGCTTTGACA
Source organism: Pedetes capensis (assembly GCA_007922755.1). Lineage (NCBI taxonomy): Eukaryota > Metazoa > Chordata > Mammalia > Rodentia > Pedetidae > Pedetes > Pedetes capensis. The sequence continues at coordinate 6,079 of VMDO01031404.1, forward strand.
TAGTGTAGGGCATAACACAGTGTCAAGGAGTGTTTCATTGTCTTGCACATAGGGTCACTATGAGACAGAGCCATCTGCATAGCACCTACAACAACAGCAACAGTCTGATTACTAATAGGAGAGATCTTATCGTCCTTTCAACAAAAAATAGCACTTCCAGGGAGTTCTTAGTATCAAGGAAGTCTGGCAATATTAGTTAAAAGATGATGAAGGAAAGGATGAGACATATCTATGCATTGAGAAAGAACTAGATGTATTTGATTTATCTGCATCCATTTCTAAATAAGCAAATTATAGAAACCAAATATGTTTAAATGACAGTACAAAGTATAATGGATACTCCTGTGAGGGAAAAGCAAAAATGAGTCACGTAGAAATGATGGAGCATATATATACTACATGGCCCTGGAAAGCTAAATGCTTGGCAATGATTTGGGGTTGAATGGATTTCTGTGATATGATCATTGAGTGCCAAGAGACACAAGTCCTCTCTAGGGAGGTACAAGGTCTTAGGCATCAGGGGTACAACTGAAATAATGCTTCCAGAGAAATGTGTATAAAAATGTGCCCCAAGTTAATTTTCCAAGCTGATGATGGGGTTTCACAGTACGGGTTAAAGTCATTTTCAGGTCACTAATTCCCATTGCACAGCCACTGTGAGCTGTGTGAATCACTGAACAGATTTCAAGGATTGGATATCATGTGTCACTAACCGATTCTCACTGCAGATAGGCTCCAGGGTAGTCAGGATCTATTTTGAGGAGACTGCAAGGAGAAGAAACCTGCTGGCTCTACTCTAAGGAAATCTCAGTCACCCTTGAAAATGTGGGGAAATAAAACTTTCAGTCCAAGCACATTTTTCTCCTTGTTTTGATTCACACTGCCTACATTTCTATTTTTCCATTCCCCATTCTCACTCTCCCTTCTCTGTGCTCCTGTTTCAGGCAACTCCGTCATATTTCTCTCTTCTAAGTTTGTGGGCAAACCATGCAACTTGGAGTTTTAGATATGCCCTGAAAGAAGAATGAGACAAGTTAGAGCTTATATTGTATGTTTTGGTCAGTCTAGTCTAGTGTCATAAAATATTGTCAGGTGCCATAATTTCTCCCTTTCTGTATTTTCCAGCTGGATGTTGATACCCAGATCTACCTTAGAAACTTCCTATAATGGGCTGGAGTTTAGCTCAGTTGGTAGAGTGCTGCTCTGCACTCTCTGAAGACCTGAGTTCGACCCCCAGCACTGCAAAAAATGGGAGACAAATGCAGCAGTGCACTCCAGAAGCAATCCCAAAACGATCAGCCACTGAAAACCCTATGAGAGTCACTATTAGTTGGGCCCAACTTAGCAGTACCTAAAAACAACATGTTGGTTGGAAAATCCTTCCTCACTATGTTCCTTGTGGTAGGCAATATTAATGGCACACATTCACAAAGATGTCCATATTCTAATCTCTGGAACCTATAAATATATTACAATACATGGCAGGGGAATTTATAGATGTTAATAAATGAAGCACCTGGAGATGAAGGAATAATCTTGGATGACCTGAGTGAGCCTGTGCAATCACAAAGGTCCTTAAAGGAGGGCAGATAAAGACCAGATTATGAGAAAGAAGACTAACAGCAGAAACAGTAAGCAATTGGAGTGAGAGTTTTGCAGGTCCACAAGACAGGGAATGTGAACAGCCTGTAGATAATGGGAAAGGCCAGCAAACAGATTCTCCTCCTGAAGGAATCTATCCCTGTTAGACCATTATAGCTTCTGAACTTCAGAACTTGAGATAGTAAATGTGAATTGTTTTAAGACGTTAAGCTTGTGGTTATTTGTCATAGTAGTCATAAGAAAGTATTGCAGTGTTGGAATAACTGAGAACACCATTTCTGGTCCACTAACCAGAAGCACTCATATTGATCATATTGAACATAAGAAATTCAGGGATTTTTTTTAATCCACTGAAATGTTGATGTATAACTTTAAAATGGACCATTCTATCCTAAAGATTAGACTGTAGACATTACACTTCATTATATCCTGAGAAGATATATGGTTACCAAATTGGATGTTACCTAATCTATTTCTACCTTACTCTACCTTAGTCTTCTATTTTCCTCACATTTTTTTCAGTGTCAAATTCGTATAATTTTATGTCTTCTACCAGTGTGTTTTGTGATCATGTCACATTCTGAACAAATTTTGCCAAAGCCAGTTATATATTTATTTCATGCAAAATAAATAAAGTGGATAAATATGGTAATACAAATGAAACAACTCAAAAAGAATTTACCAAAATGATGCTTTTAAAACCCAATTATATGCAGTGCATCTGCTCAAATACATTCACTACCATTTTTCTCCTTAAATTTTGAGTTCCCCTTCTGGTGGCCCAGTTTTATCAGTCTTTGAGTAGCTTTCATTGGCAACAGAATTTGAGTTTAAGGCAAGACAATAGGAATTGTTTATATGCTAATGCCATCTTCCTAAAGTTTTCCAGCTTTTTATGAATATGGAGATAGATGGGTTTGCTGCACAAGCCAAGATGTATTTTCAAAGGGATTTACAATTGCTACTGTTCATTTTTTCATGCTGTTTTTACCCTAAATTCTGTAGGCATCTTTCTCAGTCAAGGAAAGTTGGAAGCAATATATGCCAAGGTTCTATGTAACAGCAGAATTACGAGATGTGAGAATCTGGGTACCTGAGTCTGAATTGCTCACAGAATTGTTTTGTTGTTAGGTGTGTTCGAGTGAGATCTGACTCATAGTGACCCTGTGTACAACAAAAAGGAATACTTCCCAGTCATGTGCCATGCACATAATCTTTTTATGTTTGAGCCTATTTTTGCAAGTACAGTGTTTCTTCTCATTTTGAGTCATGCTACATCAGCAAATGGAAGGCCCAGGAGCTTTACTCCATTCCCATCATTAAGGTCCACCCCACTTTGAGGAGGCAACATTTCCCCAGTCATTTCTTAAATACTTTCTAGCCTATGACGGGAGGGGACTAATTTTTCAACATTATTTTGGCCAGTGCTTATCTATTATTCATAGGGTTTTCAGTGGCTGATTGTTTTTTGAATGGATTGCTGGTTCCTTCTCCCTAGTTTTTCTTAGTCTGGAAGCTCAGCTGAAACCCATACACCTTTGGTGACCCTGCTGAAATCTGAAATACCTGTGGCATAGCTTTCAGTATTTCAGTATCACAGCAACATGCAAGCCCCTACAGCATGACAAGCTGACAGACACAGAAGTGTTACTTGATGCAAAACCCACTTCGAATATTTGTAAGAGTGAGTGGTAAACTTTTATGTGTTAAGTGACTCTATATTTTAGTGACTCTATATTTTAGAGTCATTTGTTACAACGGTAGTTACCATAGTTATAGAGGACTGTTCAGTGAGAATGATTAAAATATAAGCATGAACATATAGGACATCCCTCCTGCTAAGACATTGTTGCATAAAGTTTGATGAACAGAAAAAATCACAGAGAAAGGATATCACTTAGTATAATTCATATTAGACATTATCATAATTTTAGGTAGTATCACAATAAACGTTGTGATATTAGTAAAGCGAGACCATTGAGGAAGAGAAGAAATAGTGAAGTGAAGAAAGCTGGTATAGTGCTACCTCATCATGCATCCCTCATCCCTTCACATAAGTAGATACAAAGTAAGCTTTTCCAGACCAGAGGTCAAATAATCATGATTCATATAGCTTACTTTCCAACCAAGATGTTTTCTGGAGGTGGTAGAGTACAGCATAACAATGTAAAGTGAAGAATAAGAATGGAACTCAGGGATAAGTGTTGTTTGACTTATTAATTACATAATTCTATCTAATGACAATGAGCTATAGGTAGGAAAGGTTGGGGCCAGAAAGAGAAGATGGCAAGATAAAGTATATGTGAGGCCTCAGGGCAAGTATCACATGATCCATAGCAAAATCAACTGAAATTCAGAGAGGTTTCTTGAGTCCAGGTTTAGGGGAAACTTGAGTAAGAAAAGAGTGATGAAAAGAGACATGTTCCAGGACAAAGACTGATATTTCTTGTGAACATCCAGCTGCCTCATTCTCTATTATAAAGGGTTTGTCCATGAAGACAGCATGATGTAATTTTAAGATTTAAGCAGATTGTTCACATTTGGCTTAATGTGACAATCTAAGGTCATTACCTGCAACAGAAAAAAGAGGAGTTGAATACTAGTGTAAAATAAAAGTGAATGCCACATGATCTAGTAAACAACCAAAGGCATACTAAAAATTTCTTCTTCTCATGCCAATGTTGATGACTTAAAAGGGAAAATGCTTTGGGATTATTGCAAACTTTGCTCTGCTTTAGAAATAATAATTACTCTAAGATGAGTGATTAGGCTAGTCACTGTATTGTCTCATAGGATATAAAATATGCCTTAAGTCAACTACTTCACAGAGGGGAAGACAAAGTCTAAAAGTTTGTGTAACTTTCTCATAATTTCACAATGATTAAGTGGTAAAGAAAGAATGTAAGTACTAAACTGCCTATTTCCAGGTTTCTGGATTATTTTTTAAGAAATGATACATAGTCTTCAAAATTCTAGAAGGAAAAAGGAGAGAGCCATGCAACCTAGTCCTTTGAACTGTTTAGAATCAGATTGTGAGGACCAGAAAAGATATTAGGTTGTGTCTAGTCTGCCGTTATCATTGTAACATGAGGAAGGATCAAACTGAAGTTATTTCCACAAGGTCATACATCACAGTGTTCAACCCAAGAGATCCCAAGTTTCTCAACTCCCTTCAGGCACTTTACTCACATGTCCAGTGCCTGAATTCTTCCTATAATCATTTTCTAATCCTCCACAGTATCTATTTTTGGAGTGAGTGCCAAGCACCAAGGGAAATGTCTTCAATCCTAGCTGATAGTATTCTCTGTTGCATTGATTTTCTAAGAGATTTATGACATTGACCTGATCTCAATGAAGAAACTAAATCCAATTCACTAAGGAATTACAAGCCTGTCTGATCAATAATCTATTTATCTCCTTCACTTTGCCATCTTTAGACACTCCCAACTTGTCATGGGAAATTGAAAGCATTTTAAAACTGTAATTATGCAGCCTCAGGAAAGATCTTCAACATTTCTGGAGTTTCAATTGCCTTTGAGGAAATACTACCCTGGTTAGGGTAATAAAGATCACACTCTGGTAACAGACAAGTACTTAGCCCGGGCTCATTAGTAGAAATACAGTTTCAAGGGACCAAGATCACACAATCATAGCATTTTCCATACTAGTATGACTTATGTGGGTTATTGGGTTCTGTTGTGGGAGCCTACCTTTAGAACAACTGAATGGAATTGAAAAATACCCAAAGGAAAGCATCCTAAGTGGTAACAAATGTAAAATATTTTGCAAAAACAAAGAGTATTATAGAAGGTAGATATTCTGCTGCTGTGTACAAAACTTGAAAGACAGTCTTAAATAATCAAAGACAGATATATAAGAAAAGATGTTCTATGTAGGTCCAGATGAAAACATAGATACCTGCAGACAAGTAAGCTAGAGATTTTAATTTGGTACAGCAGCAGACTTTCTTATGATTGTAACACTCATAGGAAGAAATGCCCTTTCTTGGAAGTAATTGGCTCTATGCTACAGAAGAGAATCAAACCAAACAGTAAGCTCTTAGGTGTGCAATATGAATCAAAGTGGGAAACAGTGGATTTGAGCTTAGGATGAGCCCTCCAAGTGCTACTGTCCTGCACATTGATGGAGGCATCTAATCTACAGGCACTGTTGCTACCTCCTATTCATATTGGCCTGGTTGTCCTTGTTCTCTTCTTTCTGAGTCTCACCTTCTTGGCTTCATATTATTGTTTTGAGCCTACCTTCTGACTACTTCACACCACCATGTTTGAGACTCCTTTCTTGAGTTCTTTAGGCTAATAGTTGGCTCTGGCTTCTGCCATAGTTTTTCTGTGTGACTATATAAAATGCATATGTAACAGAAAAAATCACTGTTCTCTCAGAAAAAGATATAAAAATCTTCATACAAATGCCAATAAAAAGAAATGAAAAATATTGTCTATTTTTATGACTATATCTATTCTAGTCAAAGTCTACCATCATACTTAGTTCCTTCTTCATTTGACACATCACTTCTTTAAGCATTGTTATCATGCTATTGATTACTATAAGTATCACCTTTTCTGCCAGAAAAATCATCCTAAAACACAGATCAGCCAAGTTTTCTGTCCAAAATTTTCAAAACACATAATCTGTCCGACCCTAGTTTTTCCCAATGAAGTGCTATGACTACTCTTGGCTTATCTATTCCTTGAGCTTATTCCTTGAAAATCTCCCATACCTTTCTATCTCTTGCCTCTGAACAGGGAGCATTTATCTTACTACCACTATGAAAAGTGTGATTTTTGGGATACTATTATTCTGGCACTGTTTTTTGTTAATGATGTTTATCCTATCATCTCATTTCAACCAAGTAACATAGTGCTCTTCTCCAAAGATCCATCAAATGGCCATGCTATCTTTGAAACATTGATGACTCCTGGCTCTCTACATTTCATATATGGTGAATATCTCACCTAATTTTGGAGTAATTGTAAGTGTGTACTTCCATGTTTCCTACTAGAGTCTAGAAGAGTTTCTCAAATTTAAATATGTATCAAAATCACATGGAGATCTTATGAAAACACAGATTTCTAGGTCACATCCCAGACTTTCTGATTCAGTATGTCTTCAGTGGGTAGTAAGAATATGTATGTCTAATGAATTCCAAGTTGTTGTTGTTGTTGTTGTTGTTGTTGTTGTTGTTAGATGCTGTAGAGTCATATCTGCCTTATAGCAACCCTCATAGGGTTTTCAATGGCTGATTGTTTTGGGATTGTCTCAGGAGTGGACTGCCACATCCATCTCCCATTTTTGCAGTGCTGGGAATTGAACCGGGGACGCCAGAGACCGCAGAATGGCACCCTACCAACTGAGCTAAATTCCAGCCCCAATGAATTCCAAGTAGACACCAAGATTTCTAACTAAGGGACTATACCTTAAGAATCTAGACTGGTCTGGACTATAACTGTTTTGTAAGTTGGGCACATGATACTTGTTAGGGATGTTAGTGAGATTGGAATGCTCACTGATTAAGCTTTTGGCATTTTGAGGTATATGATTCTGTGTTCTAGGGACATGTCCTATACATTACAGATAGTTTAACAAGATCCCTGTTCTCTACCCAGTAAATACCAGTTGTGACTCCCCTGTTAGTTATTATAATCAAAAAATTGTCACAGTCAGAGATGCCACCCTGCCCCCAGCCTGAAAATGTGTTAGAGATAGGAAGACATCTGATTTTTTGTTACCAATTAGTTTCCATTCAGAGAATAACATTAACCAAGCTTATTAACAAATTAAAATAAGGGAATACTGTTTTAAAACAAATGTCCATGTCATATTCATCCCAACAGGAGGCTCCCGTAGAACCTGTTTGAAACACACAGAGTTCCACCACACTGTAAGTCATTTGCAAGATTTTAAGTATGCTCGTGATACGATCAGCATTATAATATAGAAACCTGAGCTGTGGTCAGTCCATTTATGTAGTCTTACTATATTTGGGCATAGCCTGCTCATCTAGGCCTCACCAGTGTGCTCTCTGGTCTTTCTGTTATATCACTAGCACAGATTTACAAGGACAGTATAAGATATGAGCATGAGAACAGGCATAGCAACTTAACACACAGAACTTCTATCCAGCTTCAAGTATGACACTATGAGCTGTGTGCGGTGGCACATGCCTATAATCCCAGTGACTGGGGAGGCAGAGGCAGAAGGATTGCAAGTTTGAGACCAGAGGCAATCTGCATAATTTAAAGAGACCCTGTCTCAAAAAGTGAAGAAAACAATGGGCAAGGGGTACAGCTCAGTGGTATAGCACTCGGAAAACATATAAGTGCAAGTCCCTGGGCTCAACACCCAGTACCACCACCAAAAAAAAAAAAAAAAAAAAAAAAAAAGTATGACCCTAGGTGTTTCTTGCAATCTGCAGAATTTCTATTTCCTTCCCTTGGGAATGAATGAAAAGCAAGAGGACAAATGGTAAATGCTTCCTTTGTACCGAATAGGCATTTTCTTTGTTGAATAAATAATTGAGTGAACAAACATGGATGAGTGAAAGCTGTGGAGGAAGATTAGATAGCTTTATCTGGCAAGTTGAAAATTCTACTTTCCTATGATCCTTCTCTGTGACTTCTTAGAAACATGTCACAAGGCCTACTAATTGAAGTGTGACCTCTAGAGATCATGGTTATGGAATCCAGACCAGTTTCAAATTAAAGAGTAAGCACAGGGGTGTGCTGACCAAGACATTGCTACATTGGAGGCTTCCTGGACTCCATCTCACTTCTACCAGAGGAGCTCTGTGTCCATTTGTTTTAAGTAAAACAAGAGTTCATTTGAAAAGGTACTCAGCAGTCTAAATACAAATAAAAGATTTAAAACAGACTCGCATATATGCTTCCTAGGTTACCATGTGCCATGTTCTGTGTTAACAATCTTTTCACTGGCCCTTATAGCAACCTTATGAAATTACATTAATGCCCATATTTTACTCATGAAAGGCAAAAGCTCAAAGGTGTGATGTGTTTTCCCAAGACTAGGCAACTTGATAGCACCAGAAACAAAACCTGAACCAAAGCGTTCTCATTTTACAAGATACACCCACTGTAGAATCATCTGTGAACAACAGAACTGGGCAGTGCACACTGCTCCACACAGACAGACTTCCTCTACTCTGAAAATATGTTCCTGCATTAGCTCAGATGATTACAGTATTTTTGCTCCTTGCTACAAGTTCTATATCTTCAGCTGCCGACGTATAGCTCACCTCTTGCTCTTAAAATCTCTACACAACAAAAACATTGTCAGTGCCTTGAAATATATCAAAAGACACATAAGCATGATTCAGAATTACTAATAATAACAACAACAAGGCTTATTTATTGAGGATTCATCACTCTCAGACCTACCACCAAGACTTTTATATCAAAGTTCTTAGATGACTGTTAGGATAGGGCTATATGGAGGCACTGCCACTATCCTTATTTTACAGACAAAAGATTTTTTTTCATTATTGTAACTTCTTTATTTTTTATTGGGAAAATGATGTTTCCATTTTCTCACCAAGGATTTAACTTTTTTATTAGGGATGTTGTTACCAAACCAAAATTAATTTCCAATCAAAAGATTTTTATGGCATGTTTGGTGGTATCATCTGTGCTTTACAGAGGTCCTGCATAGGTGAATGAGTGGTTTAAAGTTAGAGCCAGAACCCAAACTCAAATCTTTAGATTCCAACTCTGTCAACTCTTCTCACAATTCCGCTGGAGGATAAGGCTAATAATTAACTTTGATGTCCTCCATCTTTCCTCAGGAGATGAAGGGATCCATCTACTAAAACATGTATGCATGAATGTAGGCTGGCTGTCCTCAGGGTCGTGGACACTGGATGGAGAAAAAAATACAGACTGTGAAGTCAGGTGACAGTACAAGGCCAGGATCGAAACTCCAATTTATTATATATGAAAAGTACAGAAAGATACTTTCTATCTTTAAATCCCAGTCTCATTTGAAGTTTGGGGATATTAATTTTATCTCCTCCACCAGGTCACTCTAAGTGTTAAATCCCTTGCCTAGTGGAACATACAATAAATGTTCAAAATGAAGTTGATTATTGCAGTAATAACTAAGGTAATCTACATGCATGCAGAAAGATATAAAACACATATTTAAAAAATTGATATGAATGACCACATGCTTTTAATGCTAAGAGCTAAGATGAGGGATGCTTATTATGAGCTTGAATATAATTAATGATTGAAATATTTTTAGCCTCCTCCGGGCAGTTTAGGTTAGCTACTCACTCCCATTTAAATAAGAAACCCAGGGTCTAGGTATAGAATATGACGTTCTTGCACTACAGCCTAGTGGCTTCAGGGATCTGAGTGTGATCAGTGGAGACTCTGTGGAGTCCATGCACCTTAGAGATGAGAAGTCCCACAAGTGCAGAAATATGTGATTCTACATAAAGACAGGCTACATAGAAATAGACTTGAATTTCACATATCTTTTCCTCATTTTTTTCCTACTCTCACCCTCTGTATAAAAGAAAAGGATTTCATATTTTCTGACCAACCAATCTATATCAAAAGAATCATGTGTTATATCTTTTAATTATTTCCTCTGTGAGGTGGGCATTTTTTCCATTTTAAAGACTGAGAAAGTGAAGCCTAGATACACTAAAACACTTGGCCAAGAATACATAATAAATCACTTCTGGATTCTATGTTTATCTAAAATTTTCCAATTCATTATCTCCTTCACGTTACAGATGTCTCTTGGGATTTTCTATGATGTCTACTCTCCTAAGCCAAACATACTCTCTCAGTTCTTTCTTTCTCTACAGGGATCCTCAGCTATGTCACATTTTATTTTTGTGAAGAGGAGAAATAAATCCTGAAGAACTGACAAGCAGAGAGAGATACACACACAAACACAACCACGGAGAGACAGAGAGGGAGAGAAAAAGGGGTGGGGGGGCTGACCTCATCTGTTTCATTTATTCATTTTAAATCTAATAACATTTGCACGTGAGGCCTGTTCTATAGGTTCTTGTTATATGCATCAGCACATATTGGAAAAAGTAGCTTTTACCTGCAAGACACAATTGAAAAAATATGTAATAGCATATTTGAAGCTGCACAGAAAGATTACAATATTTATTGGTCCATATGTTCCCAGGTATGCTTGTTTGAAGATCTTTACTGTGGGAATTGTAGTGAAATGTATGTCCCAGACTAGATTACATAGCTCAGTCAGAATAATTTTGTTGTCAATGCTAATCTAATTTTGCATAGTGTCAGTTGAACTTCGTAAAATGTAATTGCTATAATTCACTCAGGGCTGGGATTTACCTCAGTTGGTACAGCGCTGCTATGCAGTCTCTGAGGTCCCGAGTTTGATTCCCAGCACCGCAAAAATGGGAGAAGGACGTGGCAACCCACTCCCAAGGCAATCCCAAAACAATCTGCCATTGAAAACCCTATGAGGGTCGCTATGTGTCAGACATGACTCGATGGCACCTTACAACAACAACAATAATTCACTCAGGGACATACTCAGATACCTATGGTGATTTCCCCAGATAAAAGTTTTGGTTGGTCTCTAGTAATTAGAAGGCAAAGTCCATGTTCCTTAGCACACAGCACATAATCTTCCAAATATTTTCCCTACCTAACCCAATATTTCGGTATCCCTAGTCCCATATACATATCATGTTCCTAATCCTTTTCTTTTTGCCTATGTAAACTACATTTATCTCTCCGGTCTCAGATTATGCATCATGGAAGGCAAGAATGAGGGAACTTATAGATATGGTTTCTTTATTTAATTTTACTGCTGGGCTTAACAGGTTCCCAATCTCATAATTGTATATAAGGTTGTATTGAACAAGTACACATTTTCAGATACAGTTCATAGTTATTTTCAGAATCTAAGAAACACTGGTTACCAACAAATCAATAAGAAACCACTGATATGTTGGTCTCAGTTGATGGTGATCTTCAGAGAATATTCATGTTTCCATACTTATTTGATTATGATACCATTTGTACTTGTTTCTAGAACTACCATAACAAATGGTCATAAGCACAATTGTTAAAAACAAAGAAACCAACTAAACAAAACCCAGAAATTTCTTCTCCTTTAGTTCTGGAGGCCAGATATGTGAAAGCAAGGTGTCAGCTGGCTTGGTGCTGTGTGCAGGTTCCAAAAAAGAATCAGTGCTGTTCATCTTTCTTCACTTTTGGTGGCTAGTGGAAAACTTTGGTTTCTCTTTGCTTGTGCCTGCATCACTACCAAGCCTCTTCCTACTTGTGTTTTCACGTCCCAAATCACCCCTCCCTTTCTTTTGTCATCAATTTCAGGCTAGAATAATCTCTTTTTAAGTTTGTAACATAATTCTATATATGCAAAGACCCCTCTTCCAGATAAGGTCACATTCACAAATTCTGGGTAGATATATCTGTAGGGGATACCCACAATTCAACCCAGTATATCAGTTATCAGAATATACATGGATAAGCCAAAAGTCTGGAAGGTATATTTTAGGAAAAACTATAAAAGATGCTTACCACACAGTGATTTATTGATAATAACACTCTTTTAAAGGCTTGAAAAAAAATTATTTCATTCTCTCAGCCCAAGATTTTATAATGTTGTAAAACTATAATTATGTTTTCTTCTTGATATTTATTATTTATTATAGCAAAAACATAGCAATGAATTTACCATATCAATCATTTTAAGTACACAGTTTAATAGTGTTAAGTATATTCACATTGTTGTGTAATGTATCTCTAAAACTTTTTCATATTAAAAAAGCAAACTCTGTACACATTAAACACTGTCCCAACACCCATTTTCCCCAGTCCCTGCCAAATACTTTTGATGTTCTGTTTCTACGATTTTGACTAGTTTAGATACATCATTTGAACAGAATCATACACCATTTGCCTTTTGTGGCTAGTTTGTTTCATGTACATAATATCTGCAAGGTTCATTTATGCTATAGCACATGACAGGATCCTTTTCTTTTTTAAAGCAATATAATACTCTAATCTATGCATATATTACATTTGTTGTGTCCAGTCAACTGTTGACAAACATTTGGGTTATATTTTCCTTTCAGGTATTATGAATTATCCTGTAGTGAACATGGGTTTGCAAATGTCTCTTTGAGATACTTCTTTGAATTATTTTGGACACATAGTTAGAAATGGATTGGAGGATTATATGGTAATTCCCTTTGTACAATTTTTATCATCCTCCCTCTCTACTGTTTTCCATAATGGTTGCACTGATTTAAATTCCCATGAACACAGCATGTTCATGGGATTATTTTTTATAATTGTTGTTGATAATAGCCATCTTAAAGGGTGTAATCCCTACATGTTTGTCAGCTTGTCATGATGTGGCCATTTGCATGTTGCTGTGATGCTGAAAACTATGCCACTAGTATTTCAGATACCAGCAGGGCCACTCAGAGTGGACAAGTTTCAGCTGAGCCTCCAGAATAACATAGACTAAGGAGAAGGACTCGACAACCCACACCTGAAACAATTAGCCATTGAAAACTCTAAGAATAGTAGAGAAGCACTGTAAGATACAGTGCTGGAAAATGAGTCCTGAAATCTGGAATGCATTCAAGAAATGACTGGGGAAGAGTTGTCTCCTCAAAGTAGAGTGGACCTTGATGATGGGAATAGAGTAAAGCTCCCAGGACCTCCATTTGATTATGTTTCATGACTTAAAATGAGAAGAAACACAGTGGCTGCAACAATGGGCTCAAACAAAAAGATCATATGCATGGCACAGTGTTGGGGGGTGTTTTGTTCTGTTAGAAGTATGATAGCCATGAGTCAGACCTGAAGGCAGCTAACAATAACAACAACAACAACAACAACAACAACAACAGTAAAGAGTCTAAACTGGCAGCTTTTCATGATTTGAGTTGCATTTTAATGATATTATACCCTTATCATATGTGATTTACCAATATTTTCTACCACTCTGTGGCTGTCTTTTTGTCCTGTTGATTTTTCTGATGCATGATTGTTAAGTTTACTGTAGTCCCATTTGTTTAGTTTTGCTTTTGTCCCTATGTTTTTGATTTCATATTCAAGAATTCATTGCCAATAAACAATGTTTTAAGAATTTTTCCTTATGTTTTCTTCTAGGACTTTTATGATTTTAGCTCTTAGGTTTATAACTTTAATTCATTTCTTCTTTTTTTTCCCCTTTACAGGTAAATGCTGGTGGGGTACAGAGTAGTACAGCATTTGCTTTCAAATTCATTTTTTGCATATGGAGTAATGTAAGGATCCAACTTATTCACTAGCATGTGGGTACCCAGTTTGCCCAATACCCTTTGTTGAAGATACTATCTGTTTTCCATTGTGTGATAGTTTTACCATTTCTGCAAAGTTCATTGGACAATATGTGCTAAGTTTTGTT
>VMDO01031405.1:0-20138 GCA_007922755.1 Pedetes capensis
AAAGTTTCTATCTTAAACAGAAATGGAACCCAAGGACATATAGAAAAATACTATATAGTAAAAGATAGAGAAGACTTGGATGGGAAACTTAGATAGGAAGGGGGGAGGGGGGAAACATAGAGGAGGGTAAGGGGTAGCCTATATGAATAATGCTTATCAAATTGCATATATGAAAATTGTCACAACGAAAAGCATGTCAAAATGAATCACATTATGATGTACATTAAAAATTTCTAATAAAAAAAAGGGATATTTTATATGAACTTCTTTATTTTTTAGTTTTACATTTTAATGATTTGAAGTGGAAACAATTATATGACATAGAATAAAAGGGCATGGTATTGTTAATACACATGCTTATGAATAAATTAGTACCCAGAGTGAAAAAAAAAAAACAGGTGTATTGGAAGTAGTTATTGCAGTTTAAATTCAGGTATTTAAGTAAGATAAACCCATAGGCACTGTGTCATTGAAACATTTTGTTTCTTGATCCTTAGTGAAATGAGGCCCTGTGTTAATGGTGTTATTCTAGATTTAATATTCAGATGTACATTTATTTTCTCAAGACTTTGATCATCAGTGGTTTAGGATGTGTGAGAATAGGCTAGGAATTAGAATGCTGAGCAAAAATGGAGTCTGGCTAATACCAGAGATTTAGGAAAACACAAGGTCAAATGTAGACAGGTCATCTGCAGCAGCATGGTATTGTTAACTTTTAAAACTTTTTCATATACCCTTGCATTCTAAGTTCAAAGTTCTCAATTTAGCACTGAAGTATAATGATCTTACTTTTAATGCTTTCAGCCTGGCCTAGAATATGTTAAGTGTAGCTAGAAGTATGTCAGAGGCATGGAGGTGAACTATGTTTCTGATCTAGGCAGAAATGGAGGTGGTAGGATTACCACAATCTGTGGCTAGGTGTCTTTCCTTTTATACATTTCCTTTTGTATATAAGCACTTTAAAAACAGAGGATGGAGACAAATAATGATGGCTTCATCTTGTAACATGCATTGGAGTCGATTATGACTCATAGGGACTGTATGTACAACAGAATAAAACACTCCCCAATTCTGTGCCAGGCACATGATCTTGATTATGGTTAAGCCCAATGTTGCCATCAGTGTCAATCCATTGAGTTGAAGATCTTCATTTCTTTGATGACCTGCCACTCTCTCAAAAATGATGTCCCTCTCCAGGAATTGTTCCCTCCTGACAACACATCTAAAATACATAAAATTCAATCGAGCCATCTTTGCTTCCAAGAAGCACTTTGGTTGAACTTCCTCTAGGAAAGATCTTTTGGTTCTTTTAACAGTCCACAGTATATTCAGTGTTCTACTCCAGCACCACAATTCAAGAGCATCAATTCTTCTCCTGTCTTCCTTATTCAGTATTAAGTTTTCACAACCATGCAACTGAAAATACCATGGCATGAGTCAGGCACACCTTCATCTTCCATTTGACATCTTTACTTTTCAAAACTTTAAAGAAGTGTTCTGAAACAGCTTTTCCCAATGCAATGTATCTTTTGATTTCTTGACTGCTGCTTCCGTAGGTGTTGATTGTAGAACCAAGTAATGCAAATTGTGGACAGTCTCAATTTTTTCTTCATTTATCATGAAGTTCCATAATGACTTAGTGTAAGGACATTTGTTTTATTGATGTTGAGGCATAGTCCATACTGAAGGCTGTGTTCTTTGATCTTCATCAGTAAATGTTTCTAATTCTCTTCACTTTCAGCAAGCAGAATTGTGTCATCTGCTTATGTAGGTTGTTAATGAGTATTCTTCCAATCAAGATACCAGTGTTCTTCTTTATAATGTACAGCTTTACTTGTTTAGTTTAGAGATGGAAGGGGTACCATGACAGGATACAGCCCTGATGCACACCTTTATTGACTTTAAACTAGGGAGTATTTCTTTGTTTTATACGAACAATTGCCTCCTGGTCCATGTACAGATTCCTCATGAGTACAATTAAGTGGTCTGGTATTATCTTTCTTCACAATGTTATCCATAATTTGTTGTGATGTACACAGTCAAATGCCTTTGCATAGTCAATAAAACATAAATAGACATCTTTCTGGTAATCTCTGCTTTCAGCTAATATCCATCTGACATCAGTAATGACGTCCCTGGTTCTATGCTCTCTACTGAATCTGATTTGAGATTTTGGCAGTTGACTTTCTATATACTGCTGCACTAGCTTTTGAGTGATCTTCATCAAAATTTTACTTGAATCTCTGATAATGATATTGTTTGCTATTTTCCCATTTGGTTGGATCCCTTTTCTTGGGAATAAGCATAGATATTGATCTCTTCCAGTCCATTGACCAAGTAGCTGTTTTCCAAATCTGTTGGCATAAACAAGTTAGCAATTCCAGTGTTGCATCTGTTTGTTGAAACATCTCTGTTGGTATTTCATCAACTACCAAAGCCTTTTCTTTCTCCAATTCCTTCAAGGAAGCCTCCACTTCATCCTTCAGTACCATTGGTTCCTGATCATATGCAACCTTTTGAAATGGTTGATCATCCACCAATTCTTGTTGATATACTGACACCATGTATTCTGTCCATCTTCTTTTGATGTTTCCTGCATGGTTTAATGTTTTCCCTGTAGAATCCTTCACTATTGCCACTCGAGGCTTGAATTTTTTTCTTTAATTCCTTAAACATGAGAAAAACAGAGCATGTTCTTCCCTTTTGGTTTCCTGTTTCTTGCTCTTTCAAAATGCCATTATAATATTTGATTTAGTCTTCTCTAGTTACCCTTTGAAATCTTCTATTTAGTTCCTTAAGTTTGTCATATCTTCTTTTATTTTAGGTGCTGATCAATCAAGGGTCAATTTCTAAGTCTCTTTGATATGTCCTTTCTTCTTTTGTTTGTCTTTTTAGAAACTTTTTGCTTTCTTCATGAATGATGTCTTAGATGACATACCACAATTTGTCTGGTCTTCCATCATTCATGTTTAATGCATCAAGTCTGTTCTTGAGATAATCTCTGAATTCAGGTGGGATATACCCAACGTCCTACCTTGACTCTTACAGACTTATTCAAATTTTGTTCAGTTTCAGTTTGAATCTGCATATGAACAGTTGATGATCTAATCCATAAGATCATCTGATGCACCATGGCCTGTGCCAGTTGCTCACTGATGCCTGGAATGTTGATTTTTATGTGTTCCATTTCCATTTTGGTGATTTCTGGTTTTCCTAGGCTCATATTACATATATGCCATGTTGCAATTACTAACGGATGTTTATAGTTGTTCCTTCTTATTTTGCATCATGCCACAGCAGCCAACGGATGTCCTTGTGGTTTTACTCCATTCCCATCATTATGGTAAACTCTACTTTGAGGTAGCAATTCTTCCCTAGTCATCTTCTGAGTGCCTTACAACCTGAGTGGCACATTTTCTGGCATTATATCTGACAGTGTTTCTCTGCTATTCATAGGATTTTCAATGGCTAGTTGTTTCAAATGTGGGTTAGCCACGCCCTTCTCCCTAGTCTGTCTTAGTCTGGAAGCTCAATTGAAAGCTGTCCAGCATGGGTGACCCTACTGATATCTGCAATACTGATGGCATAGAGTTCAGCATGACAGTAACAATAAAGCCTCCACAGTAAGGCAAACTGACAGACACAGGGGAGTAAGTTGGGATTTAGCTCAGTTGGTAGCATGCTCTGCTTTGCTCTTAGAGGCTCTGTGTTTGATCCTTATCACCACAGAAATGGGAGAAAGATGTGGCAGTCCACTCCTTAAATAATCAAGAAACAATCAGCCATCAACAACTCTGTGATGGTCACTATGTGTTAGACCTGACTGGAAGGGACTTAACAACAAAAACAGCTAAATGTAATTTGTCTAACAGAGATAGGGTTTAGCTCAGTTCGTAAAGTCCCACTCTGTCATCCCTGAGACCCTGGGTTCAGTCCCGAATACAAAAACAATACAAAAACAACAAGATATGGCAGCCCACTCACAAAATAATCACAAAAAATCAGCCATCAAAAACTCTATGAAAGTCATTCTGAGTCAGAGACAACTTGACAGCACCTAACAACAATGATGACTTAGGCATTTTAAAAGTACATGTAACCTAACGTGGGCTGCATAGTTCTATAAATAATTTGGTTTCTGTAATTCATCATGATGCTTATACTTTAAAGTGGCTCTTAATGGCAAACCCACAAACCATGAGGCTTGTGCAGTTTGCACTCTGCACAAGGATATCTAGGCAAAGATGTACAAGTCAGGACTGAACTTCTGTCTGTACTCTGCTTGCTAAGAAGTGTGTCTTAGGAGACTGAACTTCTGTCTGTACTCTGCTTGCTAAGAAGTGTGTCTTAGGAAGGGCAACTTTTTCTCATTTGTTCAGAGTTGAGTGCCTTTTTCTAATTTGTCCACACAAGCCATAAATACTAATTGTAGCCCAGGTTAATGACCAATGGGTCTAAACACCTTCACATCTGATAAGACTAGAAAATCATTAAAAAACATGATCCTAGTTTAAAGAAACCACATTTTCAATGTTGATTGAATTAAAAAGTAATTGGCATTCAGTGTGCCCAGAAAATGATCAAAGACTAGCTGGCTCTCAACTGTAAATTACCTGCTAGAAAACTACCATTAGACACGGAAAATGGATTCATATGAAAAAGTAAATTAAAAATAAAATTGACAAGAGACAGTTGCTTTAATGGTATTTCTACAAAGGAAAAAATCCCATAAAGCATCTCTCCTACAGCTGTGTAATGAACATTTTTTAGTGGGAGAAATACAGAAATATAGCTAGATCCCTGAAACCCAATCACCAGGGTACCATTCCAAATATATTTTGGAAAATTACTGCTATGTGTTATACTATTAAAACATTAAAAGTAATACTGAAATTCACAATAAACATCTAATATAATAAGCCCAGAGGTATGGATTAAGTATAGCTCAGCATGAAATCTACTCTTTAAAGTTTATGTTGAATATTGGTGTAAATATATTAATGAGGCACTTTGCATAAGTAAAATAATTTTATTTCCTGAATTCATTTAACGTGCTTTGGATGTTTTATGTATGTTTTCTCTTTATTTTTTAAGGGGAGATAGCATCAGAGTCCTTTAATGGAAATTCATCACACAACTCAGCTGTATTCACATTTCTAGTGAAGAAGCTTATTTAACAATTTCTTAGAAGATGTCTCTTGGGTTTAGCTGTGGCAGGAAATGATGTATAATTAGCACTTTTATGTGGCATTAACAAACAATCTTGTTAGTTCATTACTTTTTAATATTTGCATCAGGCTTCTAAAGCAGATTAAGAGCAACTGTAATTTCCATATACAAGACCTGGTAACTATAAAGCTCAGAAAATGTTCACTTTAATCAAAACCATGCTACAATACTGTATTTTCAATTTATTTTCTGTCCGCATTACTTTTCAGTTCATTCAGACTCTCAACACAAGAGATTTTGGCATTTTTTAAGTAAATGAAATGGACATTTTAATTTGGCTTATTCTGCTTCCTGTGGCTGGGATTTAGCTCAGTTGGTACAGCGCTGCGATGCAGTCTCTGAGGTCCCAAGTTCAATCCCCAGCACCCCAAAAATGGGAGAAGAACCTGGCAATCCACTCCCAAGAAACACTCAACCATTGAAAACCCTATGAGGGTCACTATGAGTCGGATACTGACTCCATGGCACCTAACAACAACAACAACAAGAACATTCTGCTTCCTAATAAAATGGAATAAAAATTAATAAAGTGTTTTGTCCCTGGTCCACATGGTAAATGAATATTCATGGTTTCTTAAATTTTCAAAGATAATAGAAGAACATTATAGATAAAATATTTTAAAGTTAAAATTTATCAATTAAAAATTCCTATTTTTCAGGAAGCTATGGTAAAAGATGATGATAATAGCTATGGGAAATACCTTCATTAATAGCATTTAAATATTAAATTTTTAAAATATCTTAAATTATACTATAAAAATCTACATTGATGCTATTTGAATTTTATTTATTTATAAACACTCATTCTATTTAACAGGTATTTTCAGTCTATTTTAGGTGTATGGGATAATTATTGTACTAATGAACACATTCCTGAAGCTATACCACTATGGCATCTGATTCTGTCAGATCTCAGAAGCTAAGTAGGGTCAGACCTTGTTAGTACTTGGGTGAAAGAAAACCTGAGAACACCAGGTGCTTGGGCTTGGGAGAAGGAGCCGGGAACTAACTCCCAAAAAACAATCAGCCATTGAAAACCCTATGAATAGCAGAGAAGCATAACAATAGTGTTTCCTGTCGTAAGTAGGGTCGCTATGAGTTGGACACTGACTAGACAACACCTATCAACAACAATGGACACATTTGAAGACCAGAAGAAAGATCACTGTGAATGAAGGACTGTGAAAAGAAGGTCATGAAAAGTAAGGTAGGAAAGATAGGTAGGTCTAGATTCTACAGGGAGTTTTCTCAACACAGCATTTGTATTTTATTCTAAATGCAATTGCAAAGACATCATTGTAGAAATAACCCTCACATGTTTATTTCTTTAGATCCAGATGTGGGTGATGTTTCTTTTATACATGGAGAAGTCAAGTGATGGTATCACCTCCTCACCTGCTCTTCATATACAGCCAATAGTAAGTTTACTGAACTGTGCTGCCCTAGAGGTGGCTCCATTGCTTAGATATAATTCTACTACTAAGCAGAAACTATTCCATTAATTTTATTTGCTATCTAACCCAAATACATATATTCCTAAATTAGATACATTATTATTCTTTGTATATTGATGCTTTCAATTACTGCCCTCTGAAATAGGACATTAGCACCTAAAAAACTATATACTAAAGCCCAGGGAAACTGTTTGGATTCAGAATCAGGAATCATTAGTGTCTACACAGCACATCCACCAATTCATCCTTCATTAGATTGTTTGGCTACCAACACACAGTCTCTACTTCCATTAAGATCATTGTAACTTTAAACACTATTTTGTTTCAAAATACAAGAAAGCTCGTTTTTTCCTGGGCATTTTTTATGTTTTTTCTTTTCTTTCCTTTTTATTTTTCTTTTCTTTTCTCTTTTCTTTTCTTTTCTTTTTTCCTTTCCTTTTCTTTTCTCTTGTTTTCAGTACTGGGGGACTGAATGAGGGCCTTGTGCATATTACGCAAGTGCTCCACCACTGAGCTGCACCACCAGCCCATTTTAAAATTTTCTATTTTGAGAAAAGGTTTTACCAGGTTGTGCAGACTGCCTCTGGCTTTGAACCTCTAGTCCTCTTGCCTCAGCCTCAAACATCTCTGGGGTGACAGACATGTGCCATGGTCTCACATTCATGGCTGCACATTCATTATTCATGCACATTGATTCTTCAAACTTAGACACTGCAGAGGTCTAACATTTGTATCATTAAATTTCCTTTTGTTGACTTAAATCCATTATGGGCTCTGCCATGAGAACAATGTTTATTTCAAGCCAGTGACAAATATCTTTATCCTTGTGTCAAGTTAAGCCATGAAGTTTAATTTTTTTTCCTTGAAAATCATGCATAACAGGAAATAGAGAATTGGTTTAGGACAGAGTCATAGGACCTTCCACTAGAGATCTTCCTCAATCAGTATTATGAGTAGCCATTTACTCAGGTATGAATGAATTCAGTTGTATAATAAGCTCTTTTCCTCAGAAGTGTACCACTGAACATTTTTTCAAAGATCTTTAGTATTCATACTATGGATTTGGCATTTCCCCTTTAAGGAGATCACTCTTAAGTGTCAGCCAAGAATAATGACTAATATCATCTAGAAGACATAAATATAAATATAAAGTGTTAGACACTTAGACATATTGTACTCCAAATAGCTCTGTTGTATTTGGAGAATGTAATGTTCATACAAATCAGGAACTCGGGTTTCCTAATAAACTTTCTAGGGCTATTTCAACCCAAAATTACTTCAAAGAAGAATTATGGAAAAGGATCCTTTAGTATTAATGTAGGCAGTATCATCTACCCACTACTGAAAGAGATGCTAAGGAAGATAAAAAATTGTAAGAAGAAAAAAACCCCTCCCTTCATAAAGTTGAGAATCCAATTCTATTATAATGTAGTAGAAAAACAATCATAGTGCTTTGTTTAGAAATTGAACTGGCAGATCATTAACTTTAAGATTTTAACATTAGCTTTTATGCTGGGGGAAGGTACAAGTTTTAAAGTCACACTTTAGAACTTCATAGCAATACATCAACTTATACTGAAACTTAGGCTATTACCTAATGTATAAACAAACTGAATTCACAGGATTATACCTTTCAGAATTTAGAGTAAATCATTATAAATACAAATCCTATACAGAGTAAGAGAGCAAGAGAGAACCAGGATAAAGAAGGAATGTGTCTTCTTTGACCTCAGAAACTTTTGCAGATCTTTATTTTCTCCTACAGGTTTTACTACACAATTAAAAGTATAATGCCAAAAAAGTGTCATTTCCTCTTTCCATGCTCATTTAAATGTTCATAGGTACTTCCTGCTGTATCAGTAAATGAAGGAAGCTGACAGTTGATCAACCTGTCCAAAGAACATGGTGAGAATATGAAATAACATCCTTTCACTTTAACTTAAAAACATCTTGATAATAAATGGTACAGATATTTCACTATGTGTATTTTCTCTGTGGAAACAGAAAGATCCACAAACTTAAATGCTGTTTCAGTGAATGACCCTGTTTACTTCCACATCACAGAATAAGGAATTATCTTTCTTATGTTTTTTTTTTCATTTCTTCCAATTTAAAAATTTCTAGTATTTCTCTGAGCTGCACATTCATTATTCATGCTTAGATAGGACAGCTGCTTTCCTGAATGTTTAAAATTCTGTTATAATTTCCTAGAAATGGTACCAGACTCCACATTGTCCAAATGGCAACATCAGACCATATGGCCATTGCCACCTGGGGGTTGTGAATTTCCTGTATTCTGTCAGTAGCTGATCAACTCATCTCAGAATTTCTGAGAACATTATATATCTGAGAGTTTGCAGGTGAGTCCTAAAATTCATAGAACTTAGAATTTCCCCATCTTTAATAATCAACTATCACGCCATGATCCATGAGTAAAAGAAACAGTATTTGTAGCAATAGATAAAAAATGTGAAGGCCGGGCGCAGTGGCACATGCCTGTAATCCCAGTGGCTTGGGAGGCAGAGGCAGGAGGATCAGATGTTTGAGACCAGGGGCAGTCTGAATAATTTAGCGAAACCCTGCCTCAAAAAAAGTAAAAAGAAAAAAGGGCTGGGGGTGCAGCTCAGTGGTCCAGCACTTGCAAAGCATGCAAGTGCGAGGCCCCTGGGTTCAAACTCCCAGTACTGCAAAAAAAAAAAAAAAAAAAAAGTAAAAAAATGGGCTGAGGGTGCAGCTCAGTGGTCCAGTACTTGCAGAACATGCAAGTGCGAGGCCCTGGGTTCAACCCCCAGTACTGCCCCCCCAAAAAAATTGTACTTTTTTCCTCAAGTGGTACTTCAGAATTGAGAAATCATTGCAATTGGAATTATTAATGGTTTTTGCACAAATATTTTAGTCATCTAATTGTAAGGGACTTTCTACTAATATTAGTTCTACTTTATGAAATTATTGGTTGAATCATTCTGATGGACAAATGGCAACTTATAATAAGTGTGAACATAATAGATGTTTAGTAAAGTGTTACATTTTGCTTTTTACATTGAATTGTAATTCATATGCTATAAAATTCACCTTGTAGCCTGTAATTCAATGTTTTGAATACCTTCACAAGATTGTATAAATATCACAACTATTTGTTCCATAACATTTTAATTTTCCCCAAAGAAAACCCCGTACTCATTAGCTTCCCCTGTCTTCATTGAATTTTGTATTGATTTGTGGAAAGTTCTTGAGTATACATAGGAAAGGTGTAAGAAGCAAAAGTAACTATGATACATGGAAGCATATGGTAAATGCTGCAAGGCAATAAAATATAAGTATAAAAATGAAGAGGACGACAAACCAACTCTAATATGGGTAGTCAGAGAAGACCTCATGGAAATGACCTACATCTTATCAGGACACTGAAATATTAGCAAAACCTCACCAGATGGAGATAATGTTTGCCAAATTTAAAAGTACATGAAATTTACCCTTAGACAATTCTGAGTTCAAATCCTAGCTCTCCAATTTACCAATTATGTGACTTTACACATGTTTAATCTCTTAGTGGATAAATGGACTACTTTGTAAAAATAAGGATAACATTATTACTTACATTTAAGAGTTTCTGTAAAGATTGCAGAAACCTTTATATAAAGTGCTCACTGCAATTATTGGCACTTGTACATACAGTAGTGTTAACAAAAAGTGTTGATATTTTCCTTTGAAAAGAAGAAACCACGAGCAAACCTGCTATCCATAAAATTAGTTTGAAAACATCATCATTTAAACTTTTGAGTTGAACTTCCTCTCACTAGCCTTGTACATTATAGTCTGGTAAATGTTTAACAATTTGGGTCTGGGATTGGCCAAACAGGGAGAAATCCTTATATATTATGTATAATTTTATGACTTGTGTTGCAAATACTTCCACTATAGCCTATTTCAAAGTGCTGCTTAACAACTGGCTCATATTTCCTGTGATTTTTGTTAGACAGCCTATTATGAACTGCTCCAGCACACCATTACTTCCAGTGCTAAAGCCACCAATATCTTTATTGTCAATTCATTGGAAAATTACTCTTTAAATATTTTATATTATGCCAAAATCCTTAATGGATTATTATATAGGGGATTGAAGCAATTCTCAAACAAATCACCCATTGAAAACTGTGTGAGGGTTCTTATGAGTCAGACACAAATTGACAGCACCTAACAATAGCAACAATAACAGTTCAATGATACCTCAGAAAAATATTTATTGTTACTGGATGTGATGAGAATATATTTTTTATCTCATTAAAATAATGAAACATAGCATGCTGCTTTTCTTTTTTCTTTTTTTTAATTTTCTTTTAGATACTTGTGGCTTGAACCTAGGGCATCACATATACCTTGCCAGTGCTCTAGCACTGGGTGGCATCCCCAGCCTAGTTTTGATTTTTATTTTGAGTCAGTGTCTCACTAAATTGTGCTGCCTCTGGCCTTAATCTTGTAATCCTCCTGCCTCTGCCTCCTGAGTCTCTGGTATTACAGTCATGAACCACCATGCCAGGCTGTATGCTGCTTTTCAAAAATGTACTTTTACCTTATGTCCCAAAGAGATCAAATTCAGCTAGTGAGAGATGACAATAGTATCAGAAGTAGTCTGATTAACCTGAAGTCACAGAGTATCAGCTCTAGATGGTCTGAGGATCAGCCAGTACAGTGCTTTCAAACTACATTGGGTCTCATACAGCATATATTGGGAAATATATTTCTTACCATGAGTCTCAAAACAATTTGAAGGGTCACTGACATAAATCCAGTAAAGAAATTGTACCTTAGAGAGAGGAAATGATTAGTCCAAAGTCTCAAAGACAAGTCAGTGGCAGAGGTGAAATTAAATTCCACACTGACTATTCCTTCATAACTCTTGCCCATACACCATTGTTTGATAATTATGCCTCACATCACCTTGTAAAATATACAAAAAGGACACAAAATGGCCTAATCAGTTAGAAGAACATTTCATTAAGTTATTTATTTACTTATTTATTTGTTTGTTTATTTAATTTATTTATTGTTGTGCTGAGGATGAAACCCAGGGCCTTGAGCACACTAGGCAAGTGTTTTACTACTGAGTTTCATCTACACCCTTGCTTTTCTGTCTTACATGATTTATATTCATGGTTTTTATGTTGTATTTCATTTCATGTTTGTGTAGCTACCATGATGGAACTATTAATTGATCTATTTTGAGATTGGGTACCAGTTGAGGTATTAAGAATTTTTGGTGAACAATGAGCAATTCCTGTGGCTGCGCTTGAGTGTATTCTTTTCAGTTTTCTGCACTTATTTCCTATAGAATTTGGAACACTTGGCTGCTTTCACAAATGTAGTTTCTAGGCCTTCTGTACAATTAGTTCCAATTAACTCAGTGAAAGGAATATTTACAGAAATGCCAGATGCACCGTATATTTCTCTGTTTTATGTGACATAAAATTTTGTCGCATTAAAAATATCACACAAGAAAACAAAAAGAAAATAATTCCACTACAATAATCCATTAAGCTTCTTCCCCTGAGAAAATCTCAAGAGATGTTTCCCTTGTTTTTTTGTCCATTTTTGTTTCTATATAGTATGTTCTGTCTCCTCTTCCCTTTGTTTTTATGCCCCCTTAGACATATTTTTGTGTATGTTGCAATTTGAGCTGAAGAATTTTTGTGAATTTTTAATAGGAAACTTAAACACGTTTTGTAATTTACTTGTAACGTATACAAAGTTTTGGGTTGTCAGAGGTCTATTTCACCCTAGATTTTTGTATATGTCTGAAATACTATAAGAAAACCAAACAATTCTGGTATCTTTTCTCAGAATGGTTATAACAGTTTACAAAGACAGAACAACTAAGGGAATTTAAATTAGGAACAGAAACGGAAATGCCTAAACTGATATGCTGGTTACTTGCTATGGTTGAACACAAATATTCATATGTTTATCAATCTAGAGAGCTTTTCACTTTGCAAGTGTCCAGGACTGGGAATGTAACTCAGAGGTAGAGTGTTAGCCCAGGTATGAGCCCCTGGGTTGAATCCTCAACACTGAAAAATAAAAGTGTTAAAATTGAAATTTATCTTTGCCATGCTGAGGTGAGGATAATATTTGTGCTCATTTCAGCAACACATATACTAAAATTGGACTGATAGAAGATTAGCAAGGTTGCTTGGGCAAAGATGACATGCTAATTCATGAAGCAAGTAACCGTAGCTTATAAGCACTAGCTGATAATCACTATCCCTATAGAATCTGATTAATGGTGATTTCTATTCTCATAGATGAAGGGTCTATATCAGGTTTATTATTAAGTGTTTTGATTCATTTCTCATGTTACCCAGATGTTCAGGAGACATAATACTAACCATTGTCCTAAATGTAGCTAATAATGTCTTCCACATAAAGAGGAGGTTCAGTAGTCTAAAATAGAAATGCCAATGAAAACAACAATATTATTAGCAGTGACAAAGAGGATAGCTATCACTTAGGTAGTTCTTATCATCAGCTAGGCACTGGTCCAGGCACTTTAATGTATTAACTCTTAATCCTTACAACATCTTTATAAGACTCCACAGATGACAAAATTGAATGAGAGAGATTAGAAAATTTAACCATTGTCACAAAACTAATGAATGCTGGATCTGGAATGTTTTTTCTTTCTGTCTTTTTTTTGTGTGTGTGGGACTGGGGGTTGAACCCAGGGCCCCATGCTTGCATGCTTTGCAAGTGTTGTACTACTGAGCTGCACCCCAACCCCAGTTTTTTTTTCTTTTTGAGACAGAGTCATGTTAAATTACACAGGCTGCCTCTGGTCTCGAACTTGCAATCCTCCTGCCTCTTCCTTCCAAGTTGCTGGGATTACAGGCCTGTGCCATCACACCCGGCTCTCGATCTGGAATTTTATATAGTCAGTCTATCTCTAATCAGTTCAGTTAATCACAATTCTATAGTTGAAGTCAGGATTATGTAATAAGTAATCATATTGTAAAATTTCCTTGAAACATTTCTTCCAAGCCACCTTCATTAAGCCAATGATATTTCATCAAAGCATATGCAGAAATAATTTATATTTTATACAAGGAAGACATTATCTTTTGCATATTGTATACTATGTATCCTGAAGTTGGCTACTTGGTTCAATGACAAATAGAAATTGTTGCAAGAAGGTCTTCTTCATTGTCCCACATCAAGGACACTATTCACACTGCAATCCGTGAGAAATTTTCCTCCTGAAATTGTGCACTGCTTGGCTGTTTTTGCAAGGACATGTGGACTGAGCATGCCACAAGCATTTCTTCCTAAACAATAGCTAGTTTACCAGTTCAGTCTGCTGCTGGCTTTTATATACTTTATTTCCATGGATCTCATGTTTTCATGAATACACCTAATATAGTTTATGGCATTCTGTTCTCTCCAGGAAGACTCTTCAAGTGGCCAAGATAAGAAGGTATGTCACGAATATGGGAAACGATAGAATTTATTTACTGATTTGACTCCATAGTGCTTAAGAGTTCAAGTTTTAGAATAAGACTACTCTCCACAACTTGGTAACCATGTGAAGGGGAGCAAGTTGCTGACTCTCAATTTAAATATCTGTAGATGGGAATATTATTATGTTAATTACTGAGATAATTTCCAGCCCTTAGCACAGTTCCAGGTATACAGTAGAGAGTAAGAACTAGAAAATTGTACTCTGAATTCTTCTGGAGTTTGCTTTTGTCTCTTAATATTTTGTCAGTTGTGTTCAGATATGTAGTTCAGTCTGTTTCACAATTTTAAACATGATAATATTTTAAAGTATGACTTGCATTGGTTTACTCATTTTTTGTTTTTGCTACAATAAAATTACTCTAATTTAAATTCTTATTTATTATAACTGGGGCTTAACAAGAGACCAGAATGTTCAACAACTTATTAGTTTTTTTTTGTTGGTTTGTTTTTCTTATAGTCCAGACACTGTAAAGAGGGAATGGGCATGATCATATTTTATAAAGGAGGTATGGAATGATAGTATTTGTGGACCCATGTATTTGCTGAGTTTGATATGGTATATGTCAAGTACATTATCAAGTAAACAAAAGTGGAATTCCTAGGAAAGGCTTACACAGAGATATAAATTTTGTTGTTTTTAGTAGGCAAAAGGGTTAAAAATTTGGTAGAAGTTTAAATTTGTATAGCTATTATAAAAAAGGTATGGAAATTACTCCAAAATGTAAACATAGAAGCACTATATGATGTAGCAATCCCACTTCTCAGTATATGTCAAGGAAATTAAATGAGTACTTCTCAAGAAACATAAATAAATAAATAATTAAATATATCCCCATTCATGGATATTTGAGAAGCAAATTACTTTTAAATGTATCTTTAGGCATTTAAGTTTTATTTTAATTTTAAGTTTAAATTTGTAGTATCTCAGATTGAGTAGAAATTGCTCAGATACATATTATAGTTTTGATAAGCTGATATTTCTATATGCCTGAAGCCCTACCACTGTCACGTCAGATCCCATCAGATCTCAGAAGCTAAGCAGAGTCAGGCCTGGTTAGAACTTGGATGGTAGATTGCCTGGAAGTACCAGATGCTTAGGCTTGAGAAAAAGACCCAGCAACCCACTCTTCCCTGAAAAGAGAATCAGCTATTGAAAAACCTACTCATAGCAGAGAAGCACTAACAATACTGTTTTGCCTGTTGTTTGTGGGGTCAGTATGAGTTGGACACTGACTCGATGGTACTTAACAACAACAATAACATTTCTAAACAATTCTTTTCAAGAATAAAGATGTCTTTGCTCAGAAAAAATGATGTGAGGAAATACTTTTTCCATCTTTAAAGGCAGTAGAAAAGAAATTCACCATAATCAACTAGGAGGACGTTTGTTTAATAATAGAAAGCATTTGATTGAAATCTTGATTTGATTTTTTTAAAAATTAAGGTGATTTTTTAAAAAATGAGTGTTTACAATACAAATTTCTTACAATCCCCTGTAGTTAGTCCTCTGTTACATGTACACAAATTGGATCCTTTTTTCTCCAGGGTTTTCTGTTTGTTTTGTCTTAATACAAACATTTTTGATTAAAGCTTGTGTAATCAAGGTGTCAGTCTCTTGCAGTTGCAATGGAGATCTAATTGTGCATGGCCATTTTTACGTCTGGGGTATAATACTCACTGCATGCTCTAGCTTCTGTTCTGGTTGCAGAATTAATGCCCCTGAGCCTATATTTACTGGCAACCATTTTCTCTCTTGGCCCCAATTTTCCACTTCTGCCTCCTCAGCTCCATCTGTTGGAAAACACTGGCCTCACTGAATAAAAATAAAAATATTTAGATGAGAGAAATTTTTTGTGCTGAGTCACCATATCTCTTGAATCATCCACTTAAATTCTTTCATGAAGCTCTGTAGAAATCCCACATTTTTCCTTGCCTTTCTGTTCACAAGATTAACTTTGCCATAATGAAATATGACTTTCTATCCTTAAACATTATTTATTTATTTACTAAGAACTTTTTAAAACCATACAGAAGAAAAACACGTGTTAGCCCTAGACCCTTCTCTGTGACTACTTCTTACTTTTTTATTATTTTTCCTCAAAATAATAGTAAAAACTAAAGGTTTCTAGGGAAAATACTCACAAGTTGGCTACACGTTGCCATTTTCAATTACCCCTTCTCACACATCACCATAAGTTAAAAGCAAAACAGAACAAAACAAAGCAAAACAAAACAACTTCCCTACATTAAGAGAACAGTGTCATTTTGGCCAGTACTGCAAAGATTAATTTTAATTGAAAATTAATTGGAGTTTGTTATTGAGTATGTTCATGTACTTTTTATAATGTGTACATATAAGATGATAATTATTTTTCTTCTACTGTTTTAACTATATCCCACAAGTTGAGGTTTAATATATTAAGTGTTATTATGTTTAAATTTTCCTCTAATTTAATTATACTGTATTGAAACA
Organism: Pedetes capensis; assembly: GCA_007922755.1. Taxonomy (NCBI): domain Eukaryota; kingdom Metazoa; phylum Chordata; class Mammalia; order Rodentia; family Pedetidae; genus Pedetes; species Pedetes capensis. Next base: position 16,666 of record VMDO01031405.1, read on the forward strand.
CAGATTATTTACCATCATACTTTTTAAATTTCCAAACATGTAGAGAAGAGTGGAGGCATATTTTGTTGATGATACCCAGCACATTTACAATGGCAAGGGAACATAGTTTGCATTATAATAATCCTTAAATGCCTGCAGCCATAGCACTGTGACTATTGATCCTGTCAGATCTTGGAAGCTAAGCGGGGTCTAGAATGGTTAATACTTTGATGGGAGACCACCTAGAAACACCAGATACTGGAGGCTTGGGAGAAGGACCTGGCAACCCACAACCAAAAATCAATCCACCGTTGAAAACCCTATGAACAGCAGAGAAGCACTGACAATAGTGTTTCGCCTGTTGTACATGGGGTCCATATGAGTCAGATACCGATGCCACGGAACCTATCAACAACAGCAAGAATTCTTAAATTCATTGAGGCTTTACCTGTCTTAAAATTTACTTTATTACTGGGGAGGTACTGTTATTGCTGTGTTTTGTGTTTTTTTTTAAGTGCTAGGGTGCAAGTTAGGCAAGCACTCTAACACTGAGCGATATCCCCAATCTAATATTTTTTCTATTAAAAATAGTATGCATTCTACACTTATTGGGTGTTGTGCCATATACCTATATATTGATTAAAATCTTATTAATCATATTAGTTACATTTTACTAAATTTCATCTACTTTGCAGTTGCTTATTCTATCAGTTACTGAGACAATTGCTAAAATTATCCCCTATGATGGTATATTTCTCAATTTCTCCTTGTGCATGTGTCAATTTTGTTTTATGTATTTTGATGCTAGATTATCAAATTCATGGAATTATATAATTATTTTGTCTTTCTTGGTGACAAACATCCTTTTAAAATATTTTAACTTGATTTAAGGTTTAATCTGTCTGATATTATTGAAACATCACTAACCTTGTTTTTGGGGTGGGGTTTAGCTCAGTTGGTAGAACACTGCTTTGCAGTCTCTGAGGTCCTGAGTTAGATTTCCAGCACGACAAAAATGGGAGAAGGATGTGGCAATCTACTCCCCAGGCAATCCTGAAAATCAGCCATTGAAAACCCTATGAGGGTTGCAATGAGTCAGACACAACTCAATGGGATCTAACAACAAAAACAACAACAGCCACCTTGTTTTTGAATTTTCATGGTATGTCTTTTCCTGCAATTTATTTTCAGCTTTCTTTCCCTTTGTGATTTTACATATAATGAAAGTCATAATTTTTAAAATTAGTCCGGTAATTTTTCTCATTTATCTGGATCAGTTGTGCCGTATATGTTTAAGTAATCGTTGACCTCGGGCTAAGATTTAGCTCAGTTGGCAAAGTGCTGTTTTGTACTTTCTGAGGACTCAAGTTCAGTCTCGAACACTGCAAAACTGGGAGAAGAAAACAATCCAGAAACAAGCAATGAAAATCCTACGACGTGCACCATGAGTGGAACACAACCCAACGGCACCTAACAGCACCACCACCAACAATAATCATTGATCTATTTAGGTTTATGTCAGTGTATTGTATGTTTTTTATTATTCACATCAATTTTATGTGCCTTTTACTCTTTTTGTTGCGTTCTTTTTATTATTTTTATTGTTCTATATTTTCCTACTTGGAATTGGTATACTGTTTTCCTATTACAAAGACTCAATGTCAATATTTAATTTCTCTAAGTGTAGCATTATTTAATATCTTCATCATTTTTGCAGATATCACAGTGCTTTATAGTATGCTAAAACTTATTTATTTCCCTTCTGATTTACCAAATTAGATGCTATTGTGCTTATCATAATCCCTTCCTCTTTCTTTATCTACCTTGTTCTTTCTCACTTTCTTCCTGCTCCATGCGCATATATTAATATATGAGAGGTATAAAAAACTCTGAAAGATATTTTGTTCTATACAGCAACATTCATTCATTTACTTTGCTCACATAATTTCTACTGTATTTGTCATCTATTCTTTCTGGTATCCTCTACAAAAATTTTCTTTCTACCTGAATTATATCTTCTAGATTTTTTTGTCTGTCTTCCATAATTTCTTTCTCCATTTTTTATTTGTTCTTTTCAATATAATACATTTTTTTGTTCTTGTAAGACTTTGTTCAAATTGTTTTTCTGGAATTCAGGCCGTATGCTTGTATGTAGAATTTTTTTATCTGTTGCTATTCATTATGCATCTTGATTATAGAGATTGGTAGCATTAATCAATTCTGGAAATTCATCAGGTATTATCTTACTCAAATATTACCTCTATCTCATTCTATGTTTTTTTTTTGGCTATCTAATTACATACATGTTAGACTTTCTTACTCTATGTCTCTTATTTTCTCTGCTGTAGTTATAATCTTTCTCTGCATGTTTCATTATGCATAGTTTGTTATTACTTAATTCACTGTTTCTCTGTTTACTTATGTTTATTCTGATATTAAATTTCCACACTTGTGAGGTATATAAGCGTTAAGAAAAATTCTAATATGGCCTTATTGGATTACTACTCCCTGATATTTATGAATCTGGGCAAAAACTTAAGATTTGCTTCTAACCAATAAATACAGCCTAGGTGAAAGTAGTATTTTGCTTGCTGTTGTTGCCAGGTACCCTTGAGTCAGGTCCAACTCATAGTTATCCTATGTACAACAGAACGAAACAATCTCTGACATTGTGCTATGCCTGACACTATTGTAAGTGCTTCTCTGCTATTCATAGGGTTTTTAATGATGGATTGTTTTGGGAATGGTTTGCTGGGTCCTTCTTCCTGTCCTGCAGCACCTGGTATTCCTGGTGGTTTCCCATCTAAGAACTAACCAGGCCGACCTTGCTTAGCTTCTGAGATCAGGCCAGACCAGATATTAGGGTACTGTATGATTAATTTCCTTAATCAGTTGACTTTGAGTTCAAACAGAGGAGCACTGCCCAGAATGGGCTTGACCAAATCTTGTGAGACATTTAAAACAGGATTTAGACATTCCCTAAAGTTAAATACTAAAAGCTCTAAGGAATTTCTCCATTGCTGGCTGTGAAAAAACATTCTGTAAGTTTTACAAATGAAAGGAAATAAATTCTGGCAATACCTCAAGGGAATTTGAAAGTAAGTTTTTCCATAGTTGAGTTTCCAAGTAAGAATACAGCCCAGCTAACAAATTGATTTCAGCCTTAAAAGAACCTGATAAGATGCATCTATCTGATCCATACCTAGAATTTTGACCTTAGATAGTTTTTGATAATAAGTGGATGTGTTGTGAAGTTATTATATATGTGATGATTCCTTGTTGTTGTTGTTGTTAGGTGCTGTCGAGTCGAGTCCGACTCATAGCGACCCTCATGGGGTTTTCAATGGCTGACTGTTTCAGGATTGCCTTGGGAGTGGGTTGCCATGTCCTTCTCCCATTTTGCAGTGCTGGAAATCGAACTTGGGACCTCAGAGACTGCAGAGCAGCTTTCTACCAACTGGGCTAAATCACAGCCTGACTATTCCTTATGTATC
>VMDO01031406.1:0-20494 GCA_007922755.1 Pedetes capensis
CATGGGCGTTTTAAGAGAAGGAAGCCCTTAGCTATCATTACAGTGCATATGTATGGACACACGGCTTTACAAGGTAAATTTAGGGAGGGGTCACTAAAATGGGTTTACAGAAAAGTGTCACAAGGGATTATCTGAGTGTAAGCATAGACCCTAATCCCATTTGTGAGATTAGGTTACACTCAGAGGTTTCATGCAGTTTGACCCTAAGTATAGTTTATTTATTTAAAATGTCTCTCAAACATAATGCCTCTATACAGGCAGTTCACAACAGTTTTCTTGGTAGTTGTGTCAAAGCTTTTGATTCTCAGTTGGTGAGATTCAAAACTGATCTTGGGGTGAAAGCTCTTTCCTTTTCCATGTCCCCCAAGAAAACAGAAATCCTTACAACTGGGTCAGTACACAACTTCATGATAAATGGAGACAAAATTGAGGTTTTCCAAGATTTTGCTTTATTTGATTCTATAATCAACACCCACAGAAGCAACTGTCAAGAAATAAAAAGATACATTGCATTGGGAAAATTTGTTGCAAAAGACTTCTTTAAAATGTTAAGAAGATATCATATTGAAGATGAAAGTGCTTCTGACTCATACCATGGTATTTTCAGTCAAATCATGTACTTGTGAAAACTAGATGTTAAATAAGGGAGACAGAAGAACTGATGCTTTTGAATTATGGTGCTGGAGACGAATATTGAATATACCATGGACTGCCAAAAGAACCAACAGATCTGTCCTAGAAGTGGTGCAACCAGAATGCTCCTTGGAAGCAAGGATGGCTAGACTGCATCTTACATATTTTGGACATGTAGTCAGGAGGGACAAATCCCTGGAGTAGGACATAATGTTTGGGAGCATGGTGGGTCAGTGAAAAAAACCAAGACCCTCAACTAGATGGATTGACACAGTGACCGCAACAATGCTCTTAAACATAAAAAAGATCATGCACATGACAGAGTGTTGGTTAGTGTTTTGTTCTGTTGTACATAGAGTTGCTATGAGTCGGATTCAATTCAAAAGCACCTAAACAACAACAACAACAAATTTTCCTGTCTTTCTATCCTGCCTCGCTAGAAGTAATAATAGTACTAGGAGCATTGTTACCAGTTAACCATTTTGAACGTTAAGGATTAATGGGTAACGTCTATCCACTGAAGTTGGGACGAACACCATGGATTCCTAGGAACAGGTACAAAAGGGACCCTGAAGCTTAAAGGCATCATAGAACTCGGCGTGACCAAGAGGAAGAAGAAAAAGAAGGCAAAACTTCTAGAAGCACTTCTAGAAGTGCTTCTGTGGAGATAGGCAAAACAAACAAGGAGGGGAAGCGGCATTGTCTGGACAAGCAGACCCCTGCCCAAGTGGCCTCCGAGAAGATTCAAGAGAAGCAACAGATGGAAAGGATCCTGAAGAAAGTATCCAAACTGACAAGCAGAAAGTAGAGGACTTCAACAGACACCTGGACCAGGTCACCCCCAGTCCTGGCTATCGAGCAGCATCAAGGGAAGCGGGAGGCAAAGTCAGAGTGACATTTGGTCCCTTTGGTATTTCCTAGAAATATATTTCTCCAGACATGCATGCATCCTCTGCTGAGACCTTATCAAAACTGTCCCCTTATTCTAGAATTTGATTAAAGTAAAACCATCCTTTTATTCAATTTTGGTTTCTGGGTAACTCTAGAAAAAAACTAAAAAGTTTGGGCCAGAAAGTTTAGGGTTTATCTAGGTTAAGGTCATTTCTGTGTGAGTGCCACGTAAAGAGGTTTGTTTCCCCCAAGTTACATTGCACACTCTGAGGTCAGCCAGCTCTCTTTGCCTGTATAACAAGGTGGATGCCACAGGATAAAGAGGTCTCACCTGTGGAGCCTGCCACATGCATACCACCACCAATCAATCCACAGGCTGCCCTGCCAAGCTGCCACTGGTTCAGGACTTATACTGTTCTATCCAGGCCCTGGGGAAGCCACTTGTAGCTCTGTGGTCTTCAGACTGCCTCTCAGCCACCTGGCCATGAGAACACACAACCTAGGTAGCAAAACAGCCACCTAAGGCAAGGATAGAACAATATACTCCCCTACTTCTGAGCCCATGGACAGCATACGGTCCCTCCCCTCAGTAAGTCCTGTGTCTGCCAAGGCAGACATTGCTAGTCAATCACAGTTCATAGTAATGGAACCCAGCAGCAAAGAGCTGCACAACCCTCAACTCAGGACTCCAAGCGTGTGTGTTCAGACTTGGTATAGCACATGGAGGCTGTTTGACATTCCTGGCCTAAGAACACCCCATGAGTGACAGGACCAGGGCAGAGCCCCAGCACTGACAAGCATGGGTGCAGTGAAACGGGAGGGGCCTGCTACAAGTGCTAGAGAGCTGGGATCTTTGGAGGCCTGTGTGTCACATGAGGATCAAACTGCATACATTGTTGAGAGAAACAACCTGTGTTCCATTGACATTGAAAGAATGACAGAGAGAAACTAGGTGTTGGGTTTGATGCTGTCCCATGTAAATTGCCGAATCAAGCAAAACCCAGTTATTAAAGTAAAAAAGGAAGGATTAATGGGTAATTACTATGAACTAGGTATTGCTGTAGCCCCCTTAACATTACCACTTAATCCTCATGGCAATCCTGAGGCACAAAACAGTTAAGTTTCTTGATTGCTTAAGATAATGTTGTGGCTGTTGTTAGGTGCCCTCAAGTTGGGTCCAACTCATAGAGACCCATAGAATGAAGCACTCCTTGACACTGTGCCATGCCCTGCACTACTGTCAGTGCTTCTCTGCTATCCGTAGGGTTTCAATGGTGGATTGTTTCAGGAGTGGATTGCCAGGCCCTTCTCCTAAGTCTGCAGCACCTGGTATTCCCAGACGGTCTTCTATCCAAGGACTAACCAGGCTGACCCTGCTTAGCTTCCAAAATTAGGTGGGATCAGATGCCAGGGTGCTATGGCTGCAGACTTAAGATAATAGCAGAGTGAATATTCAAATCTCATCAGTCTTTCATCAGAGCCATCCATGTTAACCAACCTAGAGTCTCCATGGTTATTAAGAAACATCACAGATATAACAGTCTGACTTAGAAAGAGTCCCAAGGAGAAGCGTACACACACGTTGCATGCACACAGCCTGTGAGTTAACAGGTGCTGCCAGGAGATCCATGCCTTCTTTTATCCTGCTATCAGTATAAGACTCCTGTTCTGGACAGCTTTTTTGTCTCTCAGAGTTGGTAAGATCAGAAGTTACAAGGAAAAACTAGGTCTTGGGATTTCTAGACTCTAGTACAAGCATTCTTTTTTTCATCATGGCCGAAATATCGGATTGCCTGGTGGACCCTGCTTGTAACTTCTGTATCCTTTTCCTGAAAGTCACCTGGACATTAGAGAATCCAGAATCCAGGTGTCCAGGGAGGACAAGGAAGAAGCTTTTCTGGAATTTTTAAGATTTTGGTCATAACAGAATATTTTGGTGTGAGCAAGACTCAGGGATAGGGCTACAGCCAATCCAGTACTCACTTGTTACTGTCACTGCACTGAAGAAGGAGAAATAACATTAAACAATAGACAGTCACATTGATGGCATTTGATCTTTAGTGTGTCTGTGGTAACTGGCATCCTACAATTTTCTTAAGATCTTGCATTTCTCCAAAGCAAACATTTCCTTGAGCAGCTACCAGCATATTCAGTCAACAGGGAGATGGGAACATCAGCAATTCTCTATACCCAATTCCACCTGGTGGAAACCTCTGGTAAGAGGAGTAACTGCGACAGATCCAAACTCTTTCTGAACATGTTTAGACACCATCTGGTTTTTCCTAAGTATATATGTCTGTGGCTGCTCCATAACTTCCACCATCCTTCCCACTCTGTTAAGAGTCCAACAAGGAGAAAGGTCAAGACCAAAAAGTACACCATCTTTATATGGAAAACATGTAGAGATCATATAGTCATCCTTGGAAATGAGTAGCATTAGGTTAGTCAAAGACAGTAGAGTATTTATGGAGTAGAATTTGATATCTGGGTATAGCAGTGAGAGGAAAGAGTTCCAAGTGAAGTGTTTAGAGAAAACACTCAAGATCCTATGACATACTAGCAAATTTACCATAATAGTTTAGTAAAAAGTCAAAAGACACAAAATTATATCAAAAGGGATATATCATAAAAAGGAAATTAAAATATTCATAGAAGCAAAAACCTGCCATATTGGACCTTTAAGGGAACAGCACAAATAGCTATATGAATAAAATAAATAAAATGGTGATATTCTGCTGCCTAAGTCTTTTAATTCTTTTCTGGAGTAATGAGGGAGGAGGGTGTGGTATGGCCTCTCTGGTCAGGAAGTAGTGGGGCATTGTTGTTGCCAGAGACTAAATTCATCACAGTATCAGAGAGCTTTCTTCGCCTGGCACTGCTGTGATCTCCAGGCTCCTCTGCTGGTTGATCATTTGTGTCCTGAGAGCAGGTGAGTCCTGGCACAGGAGATTCTCATGACAAAATGCTGCTATGTGATTGTAGCATCATCTCCTCTACCCTAGGCTCTGTCCTTATTTGGCCGTTTGTTTCTTCCCCCACAGGCCTCAAGGATGCTGTCATCACACAGTTCCCAAGACACTTGGTCTCTAGGCCAGGAACAGAATTAATACTACAGTGTTTCCATAATATGAGTCACTTTACAATGTACTGGTATTGACAAGACCCAGGATTTGGACTGCAGCTGGTCTATTACTCACCTGGGTTGGGATTTGCCTCAGTTGGTAGAGCGCTGTGCTGCAGTCTCTGAGGTCCCTAGTTCAATTCCCAGCACCGCAAAAAATGGGAGAAGGGCCTGACAATCCACTCCCAAGGCAATCCCAATACAGTCGCCATTGAAAACCCTATGAGGGTCGCTATGAGTCGGATACCATCTCGACAGCACCTAACAACAACAACAAACAACTTACAGAATCAAGAAAGATATCCCTGAGGGGTATTGTGTCACCCAAAAGGAGCTAGAGTATTTTCCCCTCACCCTGGAGTCTGCCAGTGCCAACCAGACATCCATGTAACTCTGTGCCAACAGTTTATCCACGGTGCTGCACAGCCACATCCTCCATGCACAACAAAGGGGCAAACCAAGGCGACTCCACCATCAATAGTTCTTACTTCAGCCAGATGTTTCCTTATAAGACTGCACCACAGCCCTGCCCTCACTTGGGATTCCACACTTCCCCTTTCTCCATCTTGTCCCTCCAGGATGTCTTTCCTATTTGAATTCAATGTCTTTGTGCCTCATGACTATACCACTTGCTAAATGGCATTAACACACTACACTTCCCAAGGCAAAGGTCATTGTTCAGATACAAATGTAGGGAAATGTTGATAAAATTGAATTCTGTTCAGTCAAGTGAAGGAAAACATCCCTCAAATTTGGAAAAAAAAAAAAAAACATTCAACAGAGTCTGTCCATGGTCAGTTATGGTACACAGGAAAATAAGCAATGTTGCCACAAGGCTTCCTCAGGTGTGCAAGGTCCAGAGCACCAGTGAAAGAAGACAATGGGAGGGAAAGAGGAGTGAAATTGCAGATTTATGGTCTCAGGGTCACTCAGAAGGAGGAAAACACCTACACCCTGGAGCCCACTGAAGTTGTGCAATCTAGCCAATTCTAAACCTGAGTAGCCTCCTTACTCTGCCTCCCTTGTTAATTCCAACAACGCCTACAATAAAGATGCTTGTCAGTGTTTTCTCTTGCTCCCTCTACCTTCTGACCACTGTTGGCATTTCTTTTTCTATTATGGTTTCTTTCTGATTTGGTTCTGAACATCTCTCTCTTGAGAATGGCCATATGCCAAGAGAGCCACTGTCCAGGACAGCCCTGCCATGAGGGCAAGGGTGTGTTAGGTTCATGTGTATGGGTCAGGTGAGTCACAGTGAGGAAATCAAAGTAAATAGAATTTTATTACTCACAGGTTCCAAAGAGGTTAGAGGTGAAGTCAGAAATCTGGAGATGGCAGGGAGCCCACTCAGTGGGCGAGGAACCTGGAGGGGGTGCTATGAAACTGTGCCTACGTCAAGGCCATGGTATTATCCCTGAGGCTTTTCCAAGATAGACTGGCTAGCTCTCCAGAAGAGGAATTTATTTCCCTGTCTCTCATGTTGGCTTTACTGCAGTCAGCAGCTGTAGAGTCTGTCCAGTTTAGGGTCAATGGGATGAGCAATAAGTAAGCAATCCTGCAATAGTCACCAGGGAGAAGAAGGTCTAAGCAGGCCACGGGTGACAGGGTACAACTGGGTTTCAGATAACTTCTGTCACGCTTAAAAACGGGAGCCAAGACAGCAACTTTACCAAACAAGTTTACGACACTGACCTCATGTTTCTCTGAGGGACCTTGCATGGTCTGCCATGCCTTTCCTGTTAGAAACGGTAATGATGACAGCCAACCTCCTGAGCTCTTCATACCCGAATCATGATAAAACCTCTATCTAAATGAACCTAAAACGTTCATTTATTTTTAGCTGGAATAGATCGGCATGCCCACGAGAGGAGGTAAGGAAACAAAAGCAGAAGGCATGTTCAGATACAGCCTCTAATGGAAACATGCACAAGACAGTCACCGCTTTGTCTCCATGTGTTTACCTGCTCTTACAGTACAATGCCTGGCTATAATGTGCTGACAAGATCTCTCTTTTCTTTCCATCTTCTAGATGTATTTCTATTTTCCTACCTTGTTATGGACAAGGAGTGCACTGAATAAGGTAACGAGTAGGAAGGAGATGAATCCAACACATCTAGGAAGGAAAGGGAAGGAAAAAACAAACAACAAAAAAAGTTCTTACATATATAAGGATTTCTTTTATCAGACCCCTACAATAAAATGCATTTGACCTTTTGCCATTCACATTCACACTTACTTTCCCATGAGGAACATGGAAGTCTATCTCCAAAATATGCACCACACATAGTATTGCCTTTGAATGCCACATCTGCAAACTCATTCAGCTCTTTCCAACATAACTTTTAAACGTAGCACTAAGTGAAGTATGCTGTGCTTCTTAAGATTATAGACGCTTTCCTCTGGGTTCTCTCCATACCTTATACAATCTGCCCTTTTTTGAAAACGCCAAATGATATTTATTACCGTAGCAATTTCCCCATGGCCTAAAATATTTGACATCAGAGTACATTCCTTTCCATTTTCCTTCCTCAGAATCTTCCTCCATGTATGGCATACATTTCAACAAAGGATCAAACAGAGTGAGTATGTGGGGAAGGAAGCTGACTTTTGTGTCCATGTCTCTGCTACCAAGGTCTAAGACAGCACTTGACATGTAAGAGATATTCATTACATGTCTATTAAAGGAATGAACAAATGACTCGGCAGTGTCTACATTGATTTGATCCTTGGTTTGCATCTTCCTTCAAATTATATTTCTTAAATTTAACCAGTTCCCAGCCTTATCTTTCTTTTTTAAGGCTCTCGATTGGTAGAATAATGACTCCCCCTAAAATTTCCCTATCTCAATCCTTCAAACCTGCAAATATGTTACCTTATATTGTAAAAGAGAATTAAGTTTGTAGGTGCAATTAAGTGTGCTAAGCCACTGACCTGAGACAGTGAGATTGTCTGGTGGACTCCAATCTAAACACACGGGCACTTCAAAGTGGCTATGGTTAGAGTGATGTTGCTAGCTTTGAAGATGGAGGAAGAGGGCCAAGGACTGGGAGTGGCCCCTAGGAGTTGGTAAAGGCCAAGAAACAGATTCTTCCACAGATTCATCTCTTGACCAAGAAAGAGCACAGTCCTACCCTTCTCTTGGTTCAAACCCAATGAGACCCATGCTTAACTTCAAATCTGCAGACCTGTAACATAATCTATTCGTGTTGTTTAAAGCTACTAAGGGCTGGGGTTTAGCTTAGTTGGTAGAGTGATGCTCTGTGCCCTGTGAGGCCCTGCATTGGAACTCCAGCACCTCAAAAACAGGAGAAGGACCTGACAAGTTTGTGGTGATTTGTTGCAGCAACCACAGAAAAGCATTGCATGGCTCTATTTCCAAGGAGCTGAAAGGAGGCTGATTCTCTGGGAAGTAGCCTACAGGTACACAGACAAGGACAGGGTTTGAATTAGACAACACCACTTTTAAAGGTAAATGCCACCATTTTCTTCCCTCAGTACACTTCATTTCTGCAAATGCCTTATCTGCAAAGGTTTAGTATTAGAATGTTCCAGCAAGAAGCTCCACAGTCTTCTCTCCCTCAGAGACGGATAATGCTTTTATTTCCCCCCAGTATTTATAACTGTGGTACTGGGGGTGTTGAACCCAGGGCCTCGAACATGCTTTTGTAAGTGCTCTATCACTAAGCCACACCCCTAGTCCATTTTTTACTTTGTTTTGCGGAGAGGTTCTTGCTAAATCACACAGACTACCTCTGGCCTTGAACCTGTGATCCTATTGCCTTTGCTTCCTGAGTGGCTGGTATTACAGTTGTGCACCCTCACTCCCGGCTCAAAGATGGGCTATTCTCTAGAGCAGAATCTCTTTCCTTGGTCTGGCAGTCAGAAGGCAGCACAGTGTGCAGAGCCTCTGCTAACCAGCACAGAGCCACCACAGTGCTGCTTCTAAGGAAGACCAGGAAGCTGTGACAAAGGGCAGAGGAAGTAGCCCTCTGAGTAGCGGGAGATTAGAATCCAATCCACTCTTGTCATTGTGAATGTCAAAGAAGCTGGTTCACTTTCCACTGTGCCCCTACACAATGGTAGCACACAAATGGAAGGGCATTTTGTCCAAGAAACTAGCATATGACCCTCAGGAGAATCGTATCCCAAGATGTCACTGTAGGAGCCATTTAGCAAAAGAAATAGTTAAAATAGAACATAGGCAGTTTATAAAATATATACAAAAAAGATGAATATTTAGAAAATGAGAACATGGAAACTGATATTTATTTCAATTTAAGATGTCAAACTTGATATAAATATATGTTCGGCTTGACAAGAATTGCTATAATCATGTAAATGTAAAGCAAAAGGGTAACATGCAGAAACATGACAGATAGGTTTCATGGCTGCTCTTGCTGTTAATATTGGAATCACACCTTTAGCCTTTCAGCAGAGCAATCCTGCTCTGGAGAGTCACCCACAGCTCACGGGGAACAAGAACAGAGGTCATACTGGACATGTGGGGACGAAGGATAGCCCAAAATGAGGCAGAAAAGAGGGATATGGTAGTCTGTTATAGTTGTGAAAATTGGAGTAGATTGGGAAGGAATTCCACAGGAGGAGGTTGAAAAGGAAAATTGCTTTCAGACCAGAGGGTTTACTACCATGTCCAACATAAGTACACTGGAGTTTAGCTCAATTGGTAAAATGACTGCTCACTGCACTCCTTGAGGACCCAGGTTTGATAGCTAGCACCGCCAAAACAGGACATGTCAATCCACTCCTGTAGCAATCCCAAAACGATTAGTCAATGAAAATCCTGTGAAGATCCCTATGAGTTGGACCCAACTAAACAGTACCTAACAAAAGCAAAAATAAACACATAAAGAAAAGAGATTGAAATATTCAAAAGTCATGGTTGAAAATGCAGGATCTATGTTCAAATACAGCAAGCTGCCTCATAGCTTTAGGAATGTAATTAACTCTTCTAAAACTTCATTTTTCACATCTATGAAATGAAGTAAACAACAATATACCTCTCAGAACTTGGGTAAAAAAAATCAATGAAACCATATGTGAATAATTTAACACAGAGACTGGCACTGAAATAATGCTAAGAAAGTATTGTGATAGAAATAATGGTAGAGATAGCATTTTGGATAGCTGTATGTCTGGCAAAGTTTTAACCTATTTATTCCTTTCATTGTTATAACAAACCTGTGAGGTAAGTGCATTTTATATTCCCTCTGACATAGGCTGAATTGTGCCCCTCCATCATACTTATAGGTTGGAATTCTAAGCTCTGATACCTCAGAATGCTACTTGCTTGGAAATAGATCTCTAAAGAGGTAATTGAGGTAAAATGAGATCATACAGGTGACATCCTAATCTTATGTGAAGAGATTAAGACAGACACACACAGAGAAGGGACTTTGTAAAGAGACAGGGAGAAGATAGCCACCTACAAGCCAGGCAGACAAGCCCGAGAAGAAACCAGTCTGGCTGCCACTTTGATCTCAGACTTCCAGTCTCCACAACTGAGAAAACTAAATTTCTGTTGTTTAAGCCAGTCTGTGTTGCTGTTATGGCATCCCTAGCAAACCAACACACCCATTTACTTACAAGACAATTGGCCACATATTGGTTAAGTAAATCACCCCAGCCTATAAAATAAGGTCCAGAATGGGATTCCAGTTCAAAATTGCTTGAGAATCTATCTTCCCAACAGTAAGAAGAGTCATACTCATTTTAAAATTAGGTGGCTTGGAAAACTGTGTCAGAAAAGATGTAACAATATGAAGGAACAAGTAGAAATGAATATTTTTTTCCCAGATCTGAATTGGTCTAAAAAAATTTGTCTTGCTGAAAATCTGTGAGGAAAAGAGCTGGTGGGAGGGAGGCCTTAGGGACACTCGTCTGTGTGGTCTCTGGCTCTTGGAGGCAGGTTTTCAGAGAGTGCATGGGGAAACAAAGTCCCAGTGTCTCCAGGCTCTGGAGATCTGGCCATCCTGTGACCTTCACATCCATTTCTTCGGGGACTCTGTGGTCAGTTTCTGCATCCTTTTCCCAGTGGGCCTCATGACTGTCAAAGTAACACAGACCCTGTGATTCCTACTCAGAGAAGCAGGGAAGAAAGTTATATTGGAGTATTCTCAGAGTATCAACGTGTTACACAGAACATTCTGGAATCCATAAGATCCAGGACCATGAGTAGTATTTATCCACTATTCCCCTGAAGTTGGCAGCCTGGAAAAAGATGTCTTAGATGAATATACTCTTTTGAATATAAAGGGGGAATGGGCATGAGGGTCATAGCTCAGTATAGAGCACTTGCCTAGCATATGCAAGGCCCTGGGCTCAATCCGCAGCACCACAAAAACAAATAAAAGGGCAGGGAGAGAATTACCTCCTTCATCTCTTCACCTTCCAGCACTAACCAGACATCTGAATCCCTCTGCACCAGCAATTTGTCAATGCAACCACATCCTCTCTGCACAAAAATGCTGAATCCAAGGCACACAGTGACCCTGAGAGACCCAGCTGAGAGAAAGCACTCCTCACCCAGTTCCCACACAAGCCTGTCCCTGACCTCAGTTATTCCCTTTTGTCTTTCCCATCCTAATTATTTACCACATCCCACCACAGATTTTTGGCCTTGGTCATTGTACCCATTTTCTATTCATACCACACAAATTCCCACACATCTTGCAACATAAAACAACACAAATTTATCATCTTCCAATTCTGTAGTTCAGAAGTCCAACACAGGTCCTACCTGACTAAGGTCAAGGTATCAGTGGGGTTTCACTCCTTTCTGAAGAATCTAGAAGAGAATCAATTTCTGTGTCTTATGGTTCATGTCCTCTGTCTTCAAAGCTAGCCACTTTCCATCTGTCTGACCTTACCCAGCCCTGTCTCTTTCTGAGCACAGCTTGGAGAGATTCTCCACTTTTAAGGACCTGTGTGATTAGACTAGATCCACCTGGGCC
This sequence comes from Pedetes capensis, assembly GCA_007922755.1. NCBI lineage: Eukaryota > Metazoa > Chordata > Mammalia > Rodentia > Pedetidae > Pedetes > Pedetes capensis. Next base: position 11,617 of record VMDO01031406.1, read on the forward strand.
ATCAGGCTATTCTCCTTTTATCAAGGTCAGCTGATTAGCAGCTTCAATTGCACCTACAGTGTTAATTCCTATCCACCATCTAATTAAATATATTCCACTGATTGCAGAATTAGGACGTAGTGCACCTATCACTGTGATATTCCACTAGAGGGCACTAATATATTCTTTAATATAAACAAATTTCAGGTAAGGATGGTGAGAGAAAGTTTGATAAAATCAAATACAGTATCATCAATTTAAAGGAAACATACAAATATCTCTCATTGGCGTCTTTCAAAAGTGATCACAGAGGACAAGAAAACATAGGGTAAGGTGAATTCCTCAGAACTGAAACAGCCTGAGCATAAAGTGAAATAGGATTAGATGTTGAGAGCGGGGCGTGGTGGCACACACCTGTAACCCCAGTGAATTGGGAGGCAGAGGTAGGAGGATCACAAGTTTGAGACCAGAGGCAGTCTGCAGTAATTTAGCAACATCCTGTCTCAAAAAAAGTAAAAAAATGAACTGAGGGTTCAACTCAGTGGTCCAGCACTTGCAGAGCATGCAAGCGCAAGGCCCTGGGTTCAACTCTCAGTACCGTAATAAATAAATAAATAAATAAATAAATAAATAAAGTTGAGAATTCTGTCATCTATTCTTGCTCAAAAATCACCCAGAAGAAAAGATCACTGTGCTTTTAAAAAGAAGCATGTGTTCTCTTATAGGAGTTCTAAGTTTCCTACATTGGATAGCTATTTTTATGATAATACTGTTTCTCAGAATGAGTGAGTGAGAGATGTGGCAGATTTGCTGAGTGGTCCCCGGAAGGAGGAAGGAGACAGCAGGCACTGAGGAAGAGCAGGGAAAGAGGGGGGGTTTGGGGAAGAAAGGAAAGAAATGTGTTACATTGGAATGAAAAAGGTAGAGAAAGATGTTTCAGAGCTCCCACCATGCAGAAGAATCTGTTTTCTTCTGAGTTCTGCTGTTAGAGACATAAGCACCCACCTTGCATTGGGGAAGTAGAGTTAGTTCCCAAAACCCCTGAATGTTGTTGTTGGGTAGAAGAGATCAGGGAACAGTGGAAAGAAGGAAGGGTGGGAAGTAAAAAGCTGGCTCCTAGTGTAAGGGTCTCAGGCTAACAGCATCATTTTGGTGTCCTGGTTGATGCAAAGAAGAAAAAAGGACCAGAGAAACCTCATAATCAAAGAAATCAGGCAGAGGAGCCATATGTCTGAAGAGAATGACTTAGCTGGAGGGTGACAGGAAGTCATAATCAGCTGCCTCCTAAATCCTGCATTAATCTAATATGAAAAGTACTTGGGAAAAACAACTGTATTTCAAAGTGTAATTACTCACCGCTACAACATTGGAGTACTATGGACATAGGAAACACACAGTAGATAGCAGCTTCACATTGTAGATGTGAGTACACTATGCAAGACCTGTGAAGATGAAATTTGGGGTGATCAAGTAATATGAAATTATTTCCTTCAGTGGGCTTCTGAGAATGAAAACTGCTTTGCATTCTCCAAGAATATCTGGTTGTTCAGCTAGGACATGGAGGATTACGCAGGATGACATAAACATCTCTGGCTCAATCAGGCCAAGCCTGATCCACATAAGAGCTGGTACGGAAATATAAAAATGGAGGACATTCCTCCCTGGGTAAGAGTCAATGTCATGGTAGCAACCTTGCCTCCCTCACTCCCATGGAATGGAGACTGATGAAGTCCCACTGTGAAGTGGACAAAAGTCATCTCTGAGGTTAAGGGGAGCCCTGAAAACTGGGATGAGGGCCCACTTTTTGCCTTGAGAGGAAAATAATTGAAAAAATCCTAAAGGGCTCAGGGAAGCTGTAGCTGTGGGTGGAAGCAATTAGGCAAGACGGAACTTTCTCCTTCCTTTCTTCCCCCACTACGAATCCTTGGCTTTCACAGCAAGAAAAACTCAGAGGTATACATATATCAAAACAGCATAGTGTACACTATAAATGTTTACAATCTTATCCAAGAACTATACCTTAATTCTTAAAAAAGAAAAAGGAAACTGACAAGGAGATCAAAGAGGAAGACACCTTTTGGTTTTCACCAGCATCTTTTGGAGAAGGAAAGAGAAGAAGAAAGAAAAGAAAGATGGGACAGATGCCATCTTAAGGAGAGCAGCTGCTGGCTCTGGGAAACACAACCATATATAATTTACCAAAGATTAAAAAAGCTGTGTTTCTAGGACTTTGAACTGTATACACAGTGGAAAAATAAACCACGATGTGAATGTGACTGTTTTTTAACACCTTGTTGTTGTTAGGTGCCTTAGAGTCATGTCCGACTCATAGTGACCCTTATAGGGTTTTCAATGGCTGATTGCTATGGGATTGCCTCGGGAGTGGATTGCCAGGCCCTTCTCCCCTTTTTGTGGTGCTGGGAATTGAACTCGGGACCTCAGAGACTGCAGAGTGGTGCTCTACCAACTGAGGTAAATCCCAGCCCTTTTACACCTTAGACTCTTTGAAAAGGACTAAAAAATGTATCTGTGGATAGACCAAGTCAAGAAGACACTCAGAATTTTTTCTGCAGAGTAGAAATAACATCTAAAAATAGGAATCTGCAGTTTTGATAGCAGCATCAGCCAGACAGTTCTTACATTGCTAAGTGATAGTCACATGTTATGGCAATTTGTACCATAAAGATCCAAAACACATAAATATTTGACAATTTTTAAAGGGTGGATTCATTAATAGGAAAACTTGGCACATGCCTAAAGACAAGCAGCCTCAAGGAGGTGAAGGAAATGCCACTGATCCCAAATATCCCCATCCTGAGTTGGCATTGTTGTCTTTGTGCACTCCAGCCCCCTGAGAAAGGGAGTGGCTTCTCTCTGAGACACGTCTCTGAGGTCCTAATAGATAAAGATGCACAAACACTGCAGAAGCCAACTCAGGCTTGCAGATATCTACCTGATACAAGGGTTACATTAGGATGCTGTCATGGACCCCCACCTCCTTGGCTGTGTGGTCCTTATTCTCCTGAGAGCAGGTGAGTCTCAGAGCATGTGGCTGACCCATGGCCTCAGCTTGGAGGCCCCAGCTCAAGTCCTTTCCCCAGGGCTGCAGCATCAGGACCCCCAGGCTGTCTCTAGCTCTATCTCCTTCTCTCACAGGTTGCATGAGAGCCCAAGTGATTCAGACCCCAAGACACCTCATCACAGAGACTAGAAAGAAGCTGACAGTGACTTGTTCTCAGAATATGAACCATGATGCTATGTTCTGGTATCGACAAGATCCAGGGCTAGGTCTACGGTTGATCTACTATTCAATAAGTGTTAAGATTATTGACACGGGAGACATCTCTGATGGGTACGTTGTCTCTCCAGAAGAGAAGACTTTCCTCTGACGCTGAAGTCGACCAGCATCAACCAGACATCCCTGTACTTCTGTGCCAGCAGCTTATCCACAGCACTGCAGAGCCAGCGGCTCTCTGCACCTACAGGGCCACCACAGTAGCAAGCAGACTCCTCCCACAGGAGGTCCCACCCTAGCCAAGAGGAAAGTCTTCTCCAATGACAGTGACCACTCCCCACCTTCCAGGAATTCTGAGCAGTGGCTTCTCTGCAATGGGTGACAATCATGGGCCTCCCCTGCCACCTGCTGTACCCCAGAGCTTTTTGAAGCTTAGGCAGGGCAAGCTCCCTGTGTTCCATCTGGTGCCAGGGCACCAGGCTGCATTCCTCTCTCCCTGTGGAGCTGAAATCTTCAAATGCAATTAAGCTGTTGCTCAACCTGAACATTTCATTTCCTATCCACTCTTAGGGCTGGGATTTAGCTCAGTTGGTACAGCGCTGCACTGCAGTCTCTGGGGTCCCTAGTTCAATTCCCAGCACCACAAAAATGGGAGAAGGGCCTGGCAATCCCCTCCCAAGGCAATCCTGAAACAGTCAGCCATTGAAAACCCTATGAGGGTCGCTATGAGTCGATACAACTCGACAGCACCTACCAACCAACAACTAACCAATCCACTCTTAGCAAGATTTGGTCCTGTAATCCAGGTCCTATTCCTGGATATTTTGTCACTTGGGGGGGGGACATCATGTTCTGATTTCTTTATTAATTCCACTGTTTTCCTTATCTCAACAAATACTCCTACCTCCACCAAAACATGCAAGTCAGATATATGGGAGTGATCCTTCTGCTGTTGTCCTTCTATACCTGATCCATCATCATGTACTGAGCACTTATAAATGTGAAGTTCTTCACAAATTTTACTAATTTTCCTAATCCCACTCATATCACTGTGGTCCAACAAACATCATCTCTCACCTGGATTCTTCTACCCTCCAAGTAGTTATCCTGCCTGCCAGCTTGCTACCTGCTCCTAGCCTCACACCACTTGAGCTGGAAACCCTTCACTGTCTTTCCACTAACTAGTTAGGGCCAAGTTTCTATGAGTTTGCAAGTCTCCACAGTGCCATGATGTATACCTACCTACCTTCCCAATGAGGAAGCTACCCCAGCTGCCTGCACTCCATCTAGCTCTGTTCTACTTCTCTGAGGTCCTGAGGTGTGTCCTAGGCTAACTCCTGGATCATCATCTCGGATGCTCACTTCCCCTAGTGCATCCTTCTTCTCCCTAGATATCCACTTGGCTACATAGCTATTATAATGGTTCCTTCATCTACTACTTGACAAGTCATTTCCTCCAAGAAGATTCCCTGCAATTCTTGCTAGATTGCTTCCCTTGCTGTATGTCCTGATAACAGCCTCAACAGAGTGAACACTAATACCCAGAGCCCACCATGAACTCACCTGCCATATACCCTTGGGTTCTCTGTTGTGCAGCCCTTTCCTCCTTGGAATAGTTGATCAGGGGCACAGGTATGATGTCCTTGTACTTTGTGTGCCAAACTATACATTAAGCCTTTCTCTGGGGTGATACATCAGAGTCCTTCCTAATTTCTCACTCTTGTTGTCCACAATATACATGGGTCATGGTGTCACTGAGACCCCTATTAGGTTTCAGGGTCAGAAAAGAAGATGACTCTGCAATTCAACCAGAATATGTACTATGACCTGTATATGTGGATCCAGACCACAGGCGGCTATTAACTTTTTATTCACTTGGTGCTCAGATACCTGCAAATGGAAAATCTCTAAGAGATATGGTATCTCGAGATAAGACTGAGCATTTCTCCTGATCTTCAGACAAGCAGCCCCTTTCAGACACTCTTCCAGCAGTTAAGCCACAATACTGCATAGTCACTTCCTCTCTGCACAGAAAGGATTATTGCAAAGGGGGAGGTGGCTCTTCCTTCCTGAGCCTGCCTTAGCAGAGGAAGCTAAGAGTACTCAGAAGCCTTTCCTGCCTCGCCACACTGAAGAGTTCGCAGAGCTGTGGCTGGTAGGAGTTGAAACTTAGTCTCAGTGGAACTCAGCACCTGGCTTGAACTCCGAGTATCTTCTATCACCATCACTTCTATCATTATCTTCTGTTCTTTACACTTAGTTGGCTGTTTCAGTAGGGCTCTTCAGTCCAAGCCCTTTAATAGAATTGGCTCAAATCTACCCAGTTTCCCTCACCCCACCTCCTGGGAAGTGCTCCTAGAAAGTACTCCTGGGCACTCTCTCCAGATAAATGTTTATCTGTATTAAAATGGATTTTCTTTTAAAATTGTTTCACAAAACCTCTATCCTTGGAAAAATCTATAAATGCACAAAGTAGTTTGATGTATTTAAATGAAAAAGTATTAGACTAAACTTAAAATGATCCTCTGGTACATCAGTCAGAGAGGGATGAATGTTATAGAGAAGGAGTCTTTCATCACCAACATTGTTTAGAATTTCAGGTACATAGTGATGACAAAAGCAGAATCATCTTATTATTGTTTTCAAAATCTTTGCTTTATTGCTTACACCTGGGGCTGATCATACCCTAGTGCACCCCTCTCACTACAACCATTGCTGTTGTCACCACGTGAAGCAACATGAATGGGAAAGGTGTTTTGCAAAAGGAATTAACCTATTGCCCAATGAAAAAAATCACCTTTCTCTACCTACTTCTATGGAAGCAAAGCAGCAACAATTCGAACAGAAAGATGTAAAAATAAATATACTTGGTACACTAAATCTGTACTTAAAGACATACATTATGCTACTCCACACACACACACATACACACACACACACACACACACACACACACACACACACACACACACCAAGGATACTCCCATATGAGAAAGTGTGGACTCTTTTATATTCAGTATGTGCAGCACACACCCAATACTCCCCGTGTGCTTCCTTCTTTGTGTGGCACCTCTAGGCTCTCTAGTTTAGATGACGCAGAATTGCTCACGAGCAGGTGCAGGAGGTCATCACAGATGATCAACCTACATCCAGGAGAAGACCTGTTCTGTCCTCAAAGCCGCCATGGGAACCAGGTTCCTCTGTGGTGTGGCCCTCTGTTTCCTGGGCATGGGTGAGTGAGACCCGGGAACTATTGTATTGGGAGTGTTGATGGCAAACTCAGTCCTCATATTTTTAAGCCTGGGATATTACATTTTTCCTTTATCAGGCTTTTTGCTGGCCTCTCTTTTCACCTCCTCTATTCTTCCCTCACAGGCCTCGTGGACACAAAAGTAACACAGACTCCGAGATACCTCGTCCAAAGGATGGGAGAGAAAGTTTTGCTGGAATGTTTACAGGATATGGGCCATGAAAGAATGTTCTGGTATCGACAAGACCCAGGTCTGGGGCTACGGCTGATCTATATCTCTTATTATGAGAACAATAATGATGAGGGAGATATCCCTGAAGGATACAGTGTCTCTCGGAAGAAGATGGAGAGTTTTTCCCTGATTCTGGAGTCAGCCAGCACCAACCAGACATCTATGTACCTCTGTGCCAGCAGTTCATCCACAGCCCCACACAGACACATCCTCTCTGCACAAAAAGAGCAGGGAGAGGAGGGAAGCGATGTTAACTCAGGCCTGATGCTGGCTCTCATGATGCATTTGTGCCAATTAGCAACAGGTGACTAAGGAAGGGCCACTACAGGCCCACATCGCAGTAATGAAAGCACAAGACATTGTCACTCCTTTCCGAGTCAAAGGATGTTCTGAAGTTAACCTGCCCAATGGTATATGTTGTCCTCAATTGAAATTCAAGAGACTGACACTCTACAAGGAGGCTTCTCACATATTCACAATGAAGCTCTGTATTACTAATTAAAATTAATTTTTCTTTCCCTTTTCTATCCTGGTCCCTCTTACTAGACATTTTCTGCTTTGTTTAGCATCTTTGCTCTTGGTGCTAGGTCACTAGAGGGCACTAACACATTTACATTCTTTAGATAAACCTTATTGTCTAGTGTGGTGATTCACAAGAAAGTTGACAGTTTTAATTCTGTTCATTCAATTTAAACAGATAAATACTCTGATTAAACAAAATTTTCCCCAGATTCTCTCATTGATCATGTTTTATTGGAAAACTCCAATCAGAGAAGGAATTAAGCATAATGTAGAATGTGACAAGTACTGTTCAGGCTATGACCACACTCATAATCACCTGGAAAAAATGCCTGTTTTCTTGTTTTGGGGAATGAAACATAGACTATCCTGCCAGTAAATATTAATTGAGCCTTTCTTACTTTGGAAATCCAGAAGAAATGTAAAATGTATTAGAAATCTCAAATGGCAAGGAATTTGAAGAACAATTGAAGAGACAAAACAGACACATAACATATTTTGATTCAGTGCTACATTTTCAGATAGAGGAAGTCAGAGAAAAAGGTAAATCAACGTGTATTATAATGCTCAAGATTAAGTTCATATGCGAGATAGGACACGAGCTGATTTTGGATAATTGTAAACAAGGAAAGAGGAGTTATCAAAAGGAAGCAATACTGTGGCTGTTTTTGCAAGAGCTCCTACTGAACAGAAAGGTTCTTCCCCTGACACCAGGTAGGAATCACAGTTCTTCTGACTGAAGTTAACATCCTGAGTGAAGAAGGCACATCATCACAGAATATCATTAAAGAAAAGAACATTATATTTACACACTTTCATGTGCAGTGGGTCTTCAGTATGCCTGAGAATCTGACATTTACCCACAAATCCACTATTTCCCACAGCAAATGTTGTTCAGTCTCAGAAGATCCGTCGCAAGAGAGCGCACCATCTTCATTACAGTTGTTGCAGTTCCAGTTGAGTCCCTGGTAGAAGGAGTGCTCTCTCACTCAGACCCAGGTCCTCTCACAAGATGGCCGCCTCCAGCTGCCTACAACACTTCCTTACCTTGCAGCCCAAGGAGAGAGAAAGGACACAAGAATTAAGTGGAAATTATTCAGAGGTGGAATATTATACACTGACATCAGTAACAGAAGACATCTAAAAAGGATAAAGGGATGGTTTGTTGGGATAGAAGGTTTGAGTTTAGGAATAAATTTTAAAACATGTTCTAAGAGGAGGTCACAGAATATACTCTTAAAGACACCTAAAGAATTACTACTTTCCAAAGGGCACAGGGAAGTATGCAGAAAGTGTCAACTACTGAAAATTTTACAGAAGAAAAAAATTCTGCTACTCTAAATCTCTAAGTAAACAAGTTTTTTAATTTTGTGATTTGGGCAAAACCAGCAGAATAAATTCTTTCCTACTGAATGGAAGTTTGAACAGAGCTCTTTGATGGGATGTGGCAGGAATGAGGGCATGGACTCTTCCTACAAGAAATAAGGACAATGAGAGAGAAAGAAAAAATGTTTTTCTGTATTCTAGAGATTTCTGAACTCAGGTGGGATATACTCAAAGTCATACCGTGGCTCTCGTATACTTGTTCTAATTTTCTTCAGCTTCAGTTTGAACTTGCATATGAGTAGTTGATGGTCTGATCCACAGTCAGCACCTGGTCTTG
>VMDO01031407.1:0-20132 GCA_007922755.1 Pedetes capensis
TTTTTTTTTTTTTTTTTTTTTAACTTTTTGAGACAGGGTGTTGCTAAGTTACTCAAACTGCCTCTGGTCTCAAACTTGCGATCCACTTGTCTCCGCCTCCCAAGCCACTGGGATTACAGGTGTGCTTATTTAATTCTTACACCAATCATATGTTGTTGTTGTTAGGTGCTGTTGAGTCGGTATCCGAATCATAGCGACCCTCATAGGGTTTTCAATGGCTGACTGTTTCGGGATTGCCTTGGGAGTGGATTGCCAGGCCCTTCTCCCATTTTTGCAGTGCTGGGAATTGAACTCAGGACCTCAGAGACTGCAGCGCAGTGCTCTACCAACTGAGCTAAATCCCAGCCATAACAATCATATAAGATGAGATTATTATAGTCATTTTACAGATGAGGAAACTAAGGTGTGGAAAGACTGAGCAACTTGCCTAAGGTCATATAACTAGGAGTGGTGGAGTCAGAATTCAAATATCACCTGTGAATGTTTAAAAGCTGAAACTGGTGGCACTGTAGCTACACCTTAGGGCAGAGGAGATGAGGGGGGAGACTGTGCAGTGATCCAAGCCAACAAAGACAATGACCAACAATGAGGCTGCAGTGAGAGCAGAAAGAGAGATGGCACATATACATATTTAAGACAAAAAGTAATTACCAGGATGGATGGGGGTGGTGAAAAATACTGGAGGGACAGAGTCAAAGAAGAGTCCAAGATTTCTGCCTTTCACAACCGAGCCAGGTGGTGGCGCCATAAAGGAAAATGAGAGAAAATGAGGAAGGAGCAGGTCTTCAAGATTGCATGAGGTGACTTAAGGATCCTTTGAAATGCAGAGAAAATGTTTCAAGAGCAAGGTTAGATATGTGGGCCTGGGGCTGGAGGAATAACATGAGCTAAAAATATAAACCTGCTAATTTCACACACAGATGGTGACTAAAGCCACAACAGCGAATATACCACCATAGGAAAAGAAAACAATGAGAGAAGATGGAGTCACAGGACAAACCCTTCAGGAAATGACAGGGAGAGTGTGAGAAGTTGGCAAAGGAGACAGAAGAGCAGTAGGGGAAGTGGGTGGAAATCAGGAAATACAATGTCACAGAATCTAAAACAGTTAATACTAACAGGACATTTTCCCTATATGAAAGGGAGAACACAGACCAAGAAACATTTGTCTCTGCGTTCAGTTCCTGGTTCCACCAGAATGGCTGTAATGAAGTTGCTTAAACAATGATCTTTAACTTGTTAACCTACAGTCTAAGCATTATACTAGGCTGTCACAGTAATTAGCAATAATATAGAGCATGTATAGCACTGTAAATAGCAATAAATGGCAGTTACTGCTGTTGTGGTGGTAGTATTTATAAAATCAAGAGGTTTGGTCACCAATGCTTCTGAACTACTCCCTGGGAAGCCCTCTGAAGCCCTGTGAAGTCCTACAGATTCTGGAAAGTATCTACAGGGAATGCATACCAGAGCTGATACTGGGGGATGTAGGTCCCTATTCCTAAGTTAATCAGGATACCTCCAACTTTTTTTTCATTTTGCTTTTAAAAATGAGTTTTCCTCATATATCAGAATAGCATTTGTTTGAAAAAGGGGGTCTAATGCTTTAAATTTTTTCAGAACCACTGCTGGGGCTGAGAATGTAACTCACTGGTAGAGCACTTGCCTGTCATGTGCAAGGCCCTGTGTTCCAGCCTCACTACCACAAAACATAAATAAGAAAGAAAGAAAGAAAGAAAGAAAGAAAGAAAAGGAAAGGGAAGGGAAGAGAAAACCACTGGATTATCTAAACAGACCCTTCAGAAAAAGAAACAGGCCCTTTAATACATCTAGGTAAGTTTGTAATTCTTCACCAAAGTAAAATGTGTGAGAAACAGAAACAAACCAACCCACATGACAATATAATCCTCAATACGAACCTCATAATTTATGAAAATTACATAACTATGATGATTAGTAATCATTAGATCTGTTTTATCTACTGAAAAATGCAACTATTAATCAAAACGTAGAAGATAGGGAAAAATAGAAGTAGAAGAAGGCTAGGCACGATGGTACATGCCTGTAATTCTAGCAACTATGACAGCAGAAGCAGGAGGATTGCAGGTTCAAGGCCAGAGGCAGCCTGCATAACTTTGTGAGGCCTCTCAAAATAAAAAGCAAAAAACAGGGTGGGGTGTAGTCAGTGGCAAAGCGCTTGCAGAGCATGTGTGAAGCCCTGGGTTCAATCCCCCAATACCACCACCACCAAAAAAAGAAAGGAAAAAAAAAAAAAAAAACTGGAAGAGAAAATTAGAAGCCACCGGGGGAAAACATGGTCTATAATTACCTATAAATGTCAGAAAGCCAAAGAGAAACAAAGACAGAGAAAAAGAGAGAAAAGAAATTGTTACACCATATGCCACAGCAGGGAAAAATAAGCCCACCATTACAACTAGATCCACCAAGGATTTAGAGCTAAACAACTACATACAGGTTTTTCATGTTTGGGACCATAATGTCCTTATCATTCCCTTCAGATTGCTTTTGAATTCAACACAAACTGAGCCAGGCATTTCTCTTCTGTGTCATTAGAAACTATAGCTCCAAAGATGTTATAGTGGTTCATAGCATGATCTATGGGATAAATAAAATTTAAAATATGAAGAAAAGAAAATGAAAATGCCATGAACCTCATCTAATCAAATGACGTTAACTGAATGTGTTGTTGTTGTTAGGTGCCCTTGAGTCAAGTCCGACTCATAGCGACCCTATATGTACAGCAGATCGAAACACTTGCCCATTCTGTGCCAGGCAAACGATCTTATTTATGGTTAAGCCCATTGTTGCAGACACCACATCAATCCATCTGGTAGAGGGTTTACCTCTTTTGCATTCACCTGCCACTCTCCCAAACATGATGTCTTTCTCTAGGGATTGATCTCTCCTGACTACATGTCCAAAATATGTAAGATGCAGTCTGGCCATTCTTGCTTCCAAGGAGTACTCTGGTTGAACTTCTTCTAGGACAGATTTGTTGGTTCTTTTGGTGGTATATTCAATAGATGTCTCCAGCACCACAATTCAAAAGCATCAATTCTTTTTCTGTCTCCCTTGTTCAATGTTCAGCTTTCACAACCATATGATGTGACTGAAAATACCATGGCATGAGTCAGACACACCTTCGTCTTCAATGTGACATCTTTGCTTTTCAATACTCTAAGATCTTTTGCCACAGCTTTTCCTAGAGGTATGCATCTTTTGATTTCAGCAAGACAAAAAAAAAAAAAAAAACCAAAAGTCATTTTCATTGTTTAATTAAAGGAGGTGCCCTATTCCTCCAATAGAGATGGGGGTTCTGACCTCATTGAGTGGGAGGGTTGAAAGTGAATCAGAGCCCAGGAGGTGGAAGCAGTTCCTGCAGTTAATCTCACAAAGAGGTCCCACATGTGACACACAGGGGGCACCCTCTGTAGATTCCCACCCCCCTGCTTTTCTGACAGTGTGGTAGGTCATCTGCAGAGCCAAGACTGGCAGCAGGCACAGCAAATAGGGCAGTTGGGGTGCAACAGGGTGACTGATGGAGAGGTTCTAAGGAGACCTTTGGTGGGAAGCAGAGAGGTGGATTTGGTCACAAAACTGTGGCTGAAGGAAAAGCAAAGAGCTATGCCACCGGAGGCACATGGGCAGGGGACCGGGGGTGGGGGTGTAGAGGGACCTGCCTGACCCCTCTAACAGAGATGGGAGTTCCTATCTCCCTGAGTGGGAGGGTTAAAAGTGAATCAGAGGCGGGGAGGTGGAGGCAGCTCAAGCAGTCAACTCTCTTGAGGAAGTCCCCCCATGTGAACCACAGGGGGCACCCTCTGCAGATTCCCCGCCCCCTGTATTCTGAATGTGGTCATTCGCAGAGCCTGTCAAGACTGGCAGGGGCCATAACCAATGGGGCAGTTTGTGGGGTCCAACGGAGCGGTTGTTGGAGCTTCCCAAGATAAACATTGGTGGAGGTTATAAGGAGGCCGTTTGTGGGAAGTAAAGTGGATTTGGCCACAAAACCGTGCCTGAAGGAGCTGTGGGCAACGACGCCCGCACCACAGTCCCGCCAGGAAGCAGGTTAGGGGGAGGACCCGCCCACCCGTCCTCACAGTCCGGCCTTGGAGAGGAGCCCTGGCTGTGAGAAGCGAGGTTCCCGCGCCCGGGCTGCGGAGTCAGGTGGAGTCAGGCGGCACCTGGCCACCTGTGTCCCTCAGGAGCATGAGCTGCCCTCGGCCTGGGTTCCTTGCCTGCTGACACAGGAGCATGGCCCCTTCTTCAGAGTCTCAGAACAGAGCGACGTGAGCGCGCGGCCCGGCCCACAGGACAGGACCACAAATGTGTAGCCTCCCTCTGTCCCCACCAAGTACTGCCGCTTAATGTCCTTGTACAAAGCCGCTTCTGCCCTCAATGGGCCGCTTTTTCAGTGAAAACTAAGAGCATTAGAAGAAAGAAAAACTCGGCTGGGCGTGGTGGCAACACGCCTGTAATCCCAGCAACTCAGGAGGCAGAGGCAGGAGGATTGCAAGTTCGAGACCAGAAGCAATCTGAGTAATTTAGTAAAATCCTGCCTCAAAAAGTTAAAAAAAAAAAAGGGGGGAGGGGCCTGGGGGTGCAACTCAGTGGTACAGCACTTGCAAAGCACGCAAGCACGAGGCCCTGGGTTCAACCCCCAGTACCACCAAAAAAAAAAAAAAAAAAGAAAAAAGAAAAGAAAAGAAAGAAAGAAAAGAAAAGAAAAAGAAAAGAAAAACTCCGCCAGCAGAAAATTCCGAGTCCTGGTGAGAACCCTGAGTGCAGCTGGGGGTTGGAAATGGTGCGGCTGCCCTGGCAAGGGGCCAGGAGTCCTTAGGAAATGAACCCCAAGTCACTGTACCCCTGGCAATTCGGCTTCTGGTTATGCAGCCCAGATGAGCCCAAGCAGGGGCTGGAGCAGATATTGCCGCGCCCAAGTGCACAGCAGCCTGTTTACAACAGGAAAAAGCAGAAAGAGCTCAGAGCCTACCTGCGGGTGCATGGATAGGGGAAGGTGACATGCATGCAGTGGAGAAGGAAAACCATGGGTGCCGGGGGCTGAGGAAGTGGGAACAGAGAGTGAAGTGTTTAATGGGTACAGTTTCAGTTTGGGAAGATTAAAAAGTTCTGGAGAACAATAGTGGTGATGGTTATGTGCCTAATGCCACAGAACTGTATACTTAAAAATGGTTCAAATCATAGTTGACAGTATGCTTTTTTTATATATACCACAGTAAAAAGCCTAAAGCGCTTAGTAAATTCTCTAAATTTCATATGAAATGACTGGTCACTGTTTTATACAAGAATATATATGCTGGGTACCATGACACATGCCTACATCAGCCTCAGTCAGGAGGCTGAGGCAGGAGGGTCTCGAATTCAAGTCCAGCCTGGGCTACCTAGTGAGACCGGTCTCAAAAAAAAAAAAAAAAAAAAAAAAAACTTGAGAGGGGACAAACTCTGATAATTACACAAATTAACCTCCTAAAAGGACTGAAATCAGTTTACCTGTCTGTGGAGATAAGGTATATCTAGTCTACAGGCACAAGTCTTGCTATATCTACCATCCATTAAATGGTCAGTGTTGTTATTCTTATAAGTAAAGCAGGGCAGCAATTATGCTGTGGAGACCTGTGGATGGAAGAGAAGCCAGAGGCACCATGTGCTCAACCGCAAGGGAATAGTCTACCTCTGTTCTCTTTAGTCAGGCAATTTCCTGACAAACATGTAAAATACAGAGATTTCCATAGGGCATCTAGACTAGCCAGACATTGAGAATTTTTTAAAGTATTTATTTGCTCCTTCCATCCTTCACTCATTTCTAGAATATATTTAGGTTCTCACTAAATGAAGTGCTTCACGCTGGGTAACAGGGGCCAGGTGACCATGGAGAAGATTAGAATCCTGGCCTGCAGCACCTCAGGATCTAAGAAGAAGAGAAGCGATCTGCACTTGGGATCCTAACACCATAGGGCTAGGCTTCCGGGCCTATAGCCAGGAGCCTCTATAGCAGGTGGAAGCAGAAAATTGAGACTCACGCAGGTAGAAGTATAGCACTGCTTGTCTAGGGTCTTCCCCCAGATAAGAACCTGAGAGCTACTGATGGATGGGAGACCTGGGCAGAATTTCTGGGTGAGCTTAAGATACTTGGCAGCTGCTCTCACTTCCTAACTCCAACTTCTTGCTCTGCTTTCCTTCCTAGGGTACTGTCAGAGTTGTGGTCCATCAGTGCAGTGACAGTCTGAGGACATGGATGCAGTAGTGGTGGTTGGAGGGATCCTTCTTATATACTTGGTGGACAGTGACCGAGCTGCCGACTACCTTGAGCGGAGGCTGTGGTTTAGCTCAGTTCTCTTGTTTGGGCTAGTGACATATATGAACCGCATACCCTGGGTCCATACCAAGGAAGATTTTGTGTGCCATGGAAACATCTCCTCCTCTTGCCTGGTAGAGTGCTTCAACAAAACCTTCCACATTCCTGTAGTGGAAATGTGGTATCTCCTCTACTTCACCTCCACTTCCTTTTTCCTCCTCATGGAATTTTGCTTGACTTACACTGGGCACACACTGACATCCACCCTGAACTTCCTGTTTTTCCACCTCTTCTACTTCCTCTTTCAGGGCAGCATCCAGTGGGTGTTTTTATGCCATCTCCTATTTCTAGAGCTGCCTTTGGTGAGATCAGAAAGCATTCAGTGCAGTACCTACCACTGCCCTGGCCCATACCACTATGTCATCATGGGCACTGCAGAGAAGAGGATGTCCATCTACAACCTCATGGTCCAGTCCTCCACACTCCTCCTCCTCTGTGTGGGGTCCTTCATATACACCATCTACAATTACCTGATGGACAGCCGTCCAAATGACAATGTCAGAGGTGGCTGACATTTGTGGTGACTAACACTCTTCTCCCTTAAGCCGCTTCTCCCTTTTAGGGTCCTCAAAATTTTTTGTTTGGGGCAGGGTCTCCTCTTGCTAACCTTGTTTTTCTCTTTAAAAAAAATAAATATCTGCTGTTCTTGTTTTCTCTCTGGCATCAGGCTGGTTGTCTAACTCTGGGTAGTAATACTGCTAAAGTCTTTCATAGATGCTAATTTGGTTCCCCCCCAAAGTCCATGATACTCATATGTGGAAGCTAAACCTAACTTAAAATAAGGAAAAGAAAAAAACTATACATATGTAGATATATAAAAACAATCAACCATACTTATCTAAAAAGGGAAAATATAAGCAAAGTTGAAAGAAGTGGGGAGGGGATCAGAGGGTGGGAATGGAGTTTGGTGAAGGGGAGGGGAAATAAAGTAGAGGGGAAAAGGGGGAGAGGAAAATCTCAAAATATACAATGCAACAATATGAATACTGTGGGGACTGGCATGTTGCTGTGATGCTAAAAGCTATGCCACTGGTGTTACAGATACCAGGAGGGTCACCCATGGTGGACAGGTATCAGCTGACCTTCCAGATTAAGACAGACTAGGGAGAAAGATATGGTTAACCTACTCCCAAAACAATCAGCCACTGAAAATCCTATATAGTGGAGAGAAATACTGGCACTATATAGTGCCAGAAAGTGAACCCCCAAGTTGGAAGGCACTCAAAAAATAACTGGGGAAGAGCTGTCTTCTCAAAGTAGAGTCTACCTTAATGATGGGAATGCAGTAAAGCCCCGGGGACTTCCATTTGCTGATGTGCCACAACTCAAAATGAGAAAGAACAACTAAACTTCCACTAATAATTGGAACTCACGAAGTGTACTTAGTGTGAATCTAGGAAAATTAGAAATCGTCAAAAGGGAAATGGAGCATATAAACATCGATATTCAAGGCATTAGTGAGCTAATATGGACTGGTACAGGCCATTTTGAATCCCCATAATCATATGGTCTACTATGCCAGGAATGACAAATTAAAGAGAAACAAGTTGCATTCATCATCAAAAAACATATTTCGATATCTGTCCTGAAGTACAATGCTGTCCGTGACAGAATAATATCCATACACCTATAAGGAAGGCCAGTTAATATGACTATTACTCAAATTTATGTGCTGAGGCCAGCCTGAGAAATGTGAAGGTTATTAACCACTCCCTGAGCTAAAGCTCATCTCACCTGGGGAAAGGACTGCAATGAGGATGCTGTGTAAGGGTGAGATGCTCAGTCACCTCATCCTGTGCTAGGCATATCAGCCCCTAAGAGACACCTGAATGACTATCCTGTGCATGGGACTTGGGCTTCCCTGGGCTGAGTGTGAAGTGGGGAACAGAGTTGTGCACAAGAGCCCTGGCTGGCTGGGTCCACACAGCTTCCCAAGTGGGTCTAGTGCTTCCCCATCATCTGGCTGAATAACTGAATCTAGTTTTTCACATCACATTAATCCTCACTGGCTTTTGTCTGAACACAGAAATACTTTCCTGGGGTTTCAGTCAGAACATCAAACACGCCTGTTCCTCCTGTCTTTTTTTCTCCCAAATGCAAAATTCCAAGTAAATCATTACATTATATTTATGTAATTTTTCTGTCTCTCACAACCATGAGTACTTAATCTTATTCAAGACCGTCAATTCCTCTTAGACTGTAAGGAAGATCCATACTTCACCTATGCATTTTCAGTAGCAATAATAAAAGGGCATATTCTGCCAGGCAAGGCAGCACACACCTGTAATCCCAGCACTCAGGAGGCTTAGGCAATAGGATAGCAAATTGAAGCCATGGGCTCCACAGTGAGTTCAAGGCCAACCTAGCCTACACAGTGAAACCCTGTCACAAAACAAACAAACAAAGACAAAAAAGGGGGAGTTATACTCTTCTTTCTTCAAAGAACTTTTTTGTATTTTAACTATCTCCAAATCAAAAACAAAAGACAAGCCCCAGTTTAAAAGGCTACAAAAAGCTACTGCCCTCTTCACTTCTCTAGCACCAAGAACTTGATTAATGGCTCTCTTCCAGGAAACTGCTTCTTAGCCAGACTATATATAAAAAAGAACAAGCGTCACATCAGTTAAGGGTCTTAAAATATTAGGTGACTCTTCACCAGTCCTGATTCTGTATCTCATGGGATGATAGGAAAAGAAAGCAGTGCTAGCTTCTTCTGGACTAGTTTGGTGGAGGTCCCCATTCTTATCATCACCACCATCATCAACAGAGCTGCTATTCTAGGTCATGGGGGTTGGTTCCAGTAATATCACAGTGTGTGGATTTTCTGCAGTGAAATATAAAGTATGGCATCCACTCTTCAAAACTAGTTGTTCTTGTTAGGTGCCATCAAGTTGGTGTCCAACTCACAGTGACCCTATGTACAACAGGCAAAACAGTATTGTTAATGCTTCTCTGCTATTTATAGGGTTTTCAATAGCTGACTGTTTCTTGGGAGTGGGATGCCAGTGGGTCCTTCTCCCAAGCCTACAGCACCTGGTGTTCCCAGGCAGTCTCCCATCCAAGTACTAACCAGGTCCAACACTGCTTTAGCTTCCAAGATCTGACAAATCAGATGCCACAGTGGTACTGCTGCAGGCCTTCAAAACTAGAGTCGTACCAAAATTTGGACCAGCTTAGAAATCATTATCACTGACTAGGAGTTTTGGCTCAAATTTTCCATGGTTTAAGATTTTAGAAAGTAGGACAGACTGCTGATTTTTAAAGCTGCATCCTGTTCTATTTTCTTCTTACTCTTATCCCTAGAATTTCCCACTGATTTCCTAAAGTAAAAAATTTAGGCTTTACTCCCCACCCCCTCCTCAAAATCCCTGTTAGTGCCTAGACTAACAGAGTCTGGAATGGGGATCTAAATTCATCTTATTGTCAAGCATTCAGGATGAACCTGAATGATCAACCCCATTTGGAAACTGGCAAAGGAAGGAACCACTAGCTCTAGGTCCCTTTCCCTTAGCTTCTTTGACAGTCATTTCTTTAGGCAGCTGATCATTCTGTCTTAATTGTTTAACGGGTATCGAAATTCACATTACTCAAATGTTGTTACCCAGTAGAGATTTGACTACTGTTCCAATGTGCTACTGTTCTTCCCATAAGAAAATTATATTTTTCACCTTCACTGACATTAGCCTTGTTCACATGACTTGCTTAAGAAAACCACTATAACCAGGTGTCATGGCCCACAATGGCATGAAGAAGACAGAAAAGGTTATGTAAAGGTGGGGGGGGGGTAGACGACACAAAGTTATAAAGACTAGCAGTTACCATGTGGTGAGCATATAACCGAATTATTCATTAGCTTATTTACTCTGCATAAAACCCTTCAAATTAGGTATTAGTGTAACTCTTACAGATAAAGATGCCATGTGCTGAGGCAAACCTTCTTCAGGAAAATTATGTCCCACAAAATAAACTGTTACATTCAATGTGAATACTTACTAAGTTTCTTCTAAGATGCTCACTTGAATATTTCAGTTTTGGTTAATAGAAATCCAGATGCATACAAAGGCCACTTGACTGGATCCATTTTAAAAGCAGGTAAAAAACTTTACAATGATTTACTGAGTGCTCTGAGCATGTGATACCAATTACAAGTGCTATAGCCTCATTTTAAAAATCACTTTAAATAGAAATATTTAAGCATTTATGTCATAATGATCATGAATATATATCTATATGACCAACTGAAAAATCAAACTCTCCAACTACAGAATGAATAGGCACTTGAGATCTGGGATAAAATTTTCAGAAAATATTATCAGAAGCAAATTTAAAAACTTAAGACAGGCCAGGTACCATGGACCATGCCATGGCACACACCTATGATCCCAGTGACTTGGGAAGCTGAAGCAAGCTTGAGGCAAGACACAGGCTGCGTAACTTAGCAAGACCCTGTTTTGAAATAAAAAATACAACAGTGCTGGAGGTGCCACTCAGTGACAGAGCACTTGCCTCACCTGTGTGAAGCCCTGGGTTCAAACATCAGTACTACCAAAAAAAAAAGGTGAAATTGAAGTGCTCTAGAAAACTGCACTTGAGTTCCTCAAAAAGTAGTTCTAACCAGGTATGGTGTCATGCATCCATGGTCAAAGCTACCCATGAGGCCTAGGCAGGAGGACCACTGGAGCCCAGCCTGGGCAGTACAGTGGGACTTCACCTAAAAAAAAGTCATGTTGGAGCCAGATGTGGTGGTGCACACCTATAATCCCAACACGCAGGAGGGTAAAGCAGAAGGATCAATGCAAGCTCAAAGCCAAGCCAGGTCTACATAACAAGTTGCAGGGCAGCCTGGGATACTCAGTAAGATTCTATCTCAGAAAAAAAAAATAATATATATATGTATATATGTATGTGTATGTATATGTATATATGTGTGTATATATGTATATATGTGTGTGTATATATACATGGAGACGGACCTGGCAACCCACTCCAAAAAATCCATCCATCATTGAAAACCCTATGAACAGCAGAGAAGCACTAACAAAGTGTTTAGCCTGTTGTACATAGGGTCGCTATGAGTCGGATACCACCTTGACAGCACCTAACAACAACAACTATGTGTGTGTGTGTCAGGGATATGGTTCAGTGGCAAAGCACATTCCCAGCACAAGGCTGTAAGTTGGATCCCTACCACTGAAGGCAAAAAAATTTTGAAAATTTATATATGTCAATATATCCCTAAAAGTTTTTATTTGATCATCTCATTGGGAAGACAGGGTGCTGCCTAGATTGAAGCACATACGGCATATATGTTAATACCACAATATATGTTAAAGCAACTGAGCCAATAACATAACTCATTCTCTTACCACTTTACCAACGTGAATCTCATCTCTTATAAAGGGAGAGACTGTAAAAATCTAAAGGGAAAGATAGGAACAACAATATTTTACAATAATTCCATTTCTCCTAAAACATAGCCTAACTGGGCTCATTACATTCTTTACCCAAGTTCCAAATAAGTAAGAATTACCACCTACACTCCTCCCTTCACGTGTCCAACAACCCATTAAAACCAGTTGATAATGTACACACACCCATCTGTCTAGTTCACACAGGCATCACTGTAGCTTCCACATATTCTCTCTCTCTACTACTGTCTTTTCCTCAAAAATCCCTCATCTTCTACATAAAAACTGTACTGTACTGTTTTCTGCTCAAGGTGATGAGTTAAACCAATAATCCACTGTTTTCCAAATAGATTTTTAACAAAATCTGCAGTGGAAAATGGCCAGTTCACAGTGGGAAGGAGTTGAATAAGGAAAAGCTAGTGAGGATCCTTGAATATTATTAGAAAGAAGATATTGGTCTGAATGAAACAATTTTATGCTAAGAATTTGAAAAGACAAACGAATAATATAGATGATAAAATGTAGATTATATATGAAAAAGAAAACACACCAAAAAAATAAAAATAGGGTTACCAGATGGTTTTTTTAAAATATTAGATATATATCCTTTGTGGAATATTGAAGTATTCTGGTGACACTAATAGGTAGAGGGCTATCGTCTCCAGGAAGGCCAAGACAGATAGATAGACAGACAGACAGACAGACAGACAGACGATAGATAGATACAGATACAGATATAGATATAGATCTCTCACACACATCTGTAGAAAAGCACTCGCTCAAACATCCACATAAGACAATTTTTATTTCTCAAAAATGTAGTAAGCCCAAAGTAATGTTGGCAGCTGCCAATGTTAAGAGAACTCAGTCACGGTAAAGAGAATGACTAGGGCAAGGGAACTGTCAAGACCTTGGTCTTCAGACTTAAGCAGCAGAGACACAGTACTATAACACATGATCACTTCTTTGAAAACTTAAAAATTAGACATTTTAGGTGGATATCTTTTACAACTTGCTACTAGTCAAAAAATATCACTAGTTGGCCTTAAGAAACTCCTGCCTAAGGAACTATTTGCCTCAAACTGATGAAAGTTTACTTATAGTCAAAGTCTTCACTTTTAGGACTGAATCCTAAGGGATGGTAACAAACATCTCTGTGCAAACTTACTGCCAACATTAATAACACAAACAAACTTGTTCCCAACTTTCTACAGAGTCAAGCCAAATCTCATGAACGGTTATCAGCCCTCATCCGAATGGGTCTGAAAGCAGCATTTCAGTTACACAATTACTTCCTCTATTAAACACTGTCTTCTCCTGGCTTCAGGACCTCACCCACCACCTCACTGGTATTCCTTTTCAGATTTCTCTGCTGGTTCCTCCAGCTCCCAACTCTAAATGCTAGAAGACCGTACTGGAGCTCAGTCTTTGAACCTCTTCTCAGCCTTGTCTGTTCTTCCCTTTTGCTCTACACTTAGGGGCCTTGACAGCTCATTCAGTCTCATGGCTTAAAACTCTTCATCCCTGGGCTAGGGATGTAGATCTGTGGTAGAGCACTTGCCTGCCACACCCAGGCTCTGGGTTCAGTACTCAGCACTGCAAAACAAAGCAAAACTACCAGCCCCCTAGCCTGCACCCAAGATGCTAATGATTCTGATTTACACCTCTGCTCAGAACTCCAAAGTCTATTTATCCAATCATGTGCCTGTACCTGATATCACCACTGGATGGAAAATTCGCACTTCAAACAAAACCAAATCTGAACTTCTGATCTCACCTTGCTATGCCTGCTTCCCTCTAAGCTCCCCAAACTCAGTAAACAGCATCTTCTTCCATTCGTTCCAACAGAATATTTGAGCCATCCTTGACCCTTCTCTTACTCTTTTCATATCTAATCAATTAACAAATCTTGTTAACTCTACAAACCAAACAGACTCTTCAACTAGTTAGAAGCTTCCTAACTGACTGACTCACTCACTCCCTCCCTCTCCCCTACCCCATATAGCTCAAACTGGCTCAGAATCCTTCTGTCTCTGTTTAACAAGTGCTGGGATTACAGGCATGTGCTACCATATTCAACTCTATGTCTACCTTTGGGGTTTGTTTTCGCTTGGTTTTTGTGGTACTGAAGGGTTGAACAAAGGGCCTTGCACATGCTAGGCAAGTGTTCCTCCACTGAGCTGCACCTCCAACCCTTTTTTTTATTTTTGAGATGGGGTCTCACTAAGTTGTGCAAGGCTGCCTCTGAGCTCAAACTCATAATCCTCCTGCCTCAGCCTCCTGAGTTGCTGGGATTACAGGCATGAGTAACAGCACCTAGCTCCACTTCTACCTTTGTCTGCTCTTCACCTTAACAGAGAGTGAGCCTTCTAAACTTAAGTCAGAATATATC
Source organism: Pedetes capensis (assembly GCA_007922755.1). NCBI lineage: Eukaryota > Metazoa > Chordata > Mammalia > Rodentia > Pedetidae > Pedetes > Pedetes capensis. The sequence goes on from VMDO01031407.1 coordinate 14,198, forward strand.
ATCCGTTTGGATAAATGCTTCCCTCAGACTAAAATCTAAAGATTATTATTATGTTGGACACTTCCTACTAACATGCTAACATCATTTGTTACTACTATCATCCTCCATCATCACCCCACTTAAACATGTAAGTCTCTTATCTGCTCCTCAAATATCTTTAGCATGTTTCTACCTCAGGACCTTTGCACTAAATCCTCTGCCTGTAATTTCCTTCCCTTATTTGCATGATTTGCTATTTCACTTTCCAGAGGGCCCATTAACTCTTTGTCCCTCTACCCTGTTTATTTTTCTAATTAACTTACTACCTATGTATTCTATGCATTTATTTTCTGTCTTCTACCACTAGTAATGAAACTCCCTAGGGAACTCTCTCTGGGCATTTTGACTGTTTCCCCAAAATTACTCCTGTCCATAGTGACTATATAGTAAATCTTTTTTGAAAGAAGCTAGCCAGCTTCTATAATCCAAGATTCCAAATTGAGAGCTATACCTCAGTAGGAGAAACCCCAAATTCTAACTATCATAAGGGACAAAAAGCAAAACTATGAAAACTGAACAGCATATTATGAAAATAAAGCATGTGAAACATTTTATGAAATTAATCTGAAATAATTTAACCATTACCTAGGTCTGTGAAAACTACTCCTCTCCAAGTCAAATCTGTAAGTGTTCACTAAAACAGCAAATTAAGGTGTTGCTCTGGGGAAAAATTAAACTGCTCTATGGATTTAAGCCACAAGCCAAGAGAACCTGTTTTGGGGTCTGAGCAGCACAAGAGCCCTGGGTGAGGAGCAGGAGTTCCATCCAAAGTGTCCTTAATCCACATGTTCCTGTCTCCACTGCCACTGCTCCAAGATGGGTGGCACTATGCTTTGAATCTCTGGGTCCCTTCTCCCTGTGCTCTTTTAGGAGGGGGCCTTCTTGGAAATGATGAGATCTGAGGGCCCTGCTCTCCAGAATGGGATTAACACCCTCTAGATAAGAGGCTTCAGTTCAGAGAGCTACATGGCCCTCCCAGCTCCTCTGCCATCTTTTCCACCAGACACTGCCATCTTTTCCACCAGACGACGACAGCACCAGATGACAGTGTACACAGAGCAGCCCTCGCAACACCCCAAATGTGCTGCTGCCATCTTGGATTTCCCAGCCTCTAGAAGTGTGAGAAATAAACTTCTGTGATTCATAAATCACCCAGTCTTGGAGATTTCTATTACAGCAGCAGGCACAGATTTAAGACAGATGAGGGGTTTGAAAATCCAAACATCTCACCTACATTCCAAACTGGTCTCCCATATCCAGGACAGACTAAACCACTGCCAGATTAAATTTACTTAGATTCCATCCTGACCACCATTTTTGCTCAGAAGCTGCCAGACTCCCCCACATGAAGTACATATCGGAACTCCTAAGCACACCACTTGGAGCTCTACCAAACAATCCCATGCTATCTTTTCAGTATTGCCTCTCCTTAGGATATGGAGTACCAACCACTCATAGTTTTCAAAAGTAACAGGCGCTTCCCAACCATTCCTTGTGCTAATTTTTTGAAGGGTCGGGGGATAGTACTAGGGGACTGAATCCAGGGCCTTGTGCATACTTTGCAAGTGATCTACACTGAGCTGCACTCCCAGCCCCTTTTTTATTTTTTATCTTGAGACAGGATCCCACTAAGGTACACAGCTGCTGCTGGCCTCAAATCTGCAATCCTCCTGCCTCTGCCTCCTCAGTTACTGGGATTATAAGTGGGGGCCACCAGGCTGGCTTGGTGATGATTCTTCTGTTAAGAGTAAGCACTACTCCTTCACTCCCACCCATTCCCATTACAAGGGACAAGCAGCAAACATCTGGAAGAAGATGGACTTCTTGGAACTCTGGCACACATAGGCTTGCCAGTGACAAGAGCTAGTCTGACTTACAAGTCAGCCTGGGTCCCTGGAGACTGGCTAATCAGAGAATGCTAATTGCTTTCACTTGAACAAATGGGTCTATTTAATGAAAGCCACCAAACTCTCATAGTAGGGAGTTCCAGGAGAGAGCATCTGCAAAATGGTAAGTTCTAAATGAGTGCTAACCCAAAACAGAAGTACAGGTGGGGCTGGGGAGTCCACAGGGAGTGTGCTGCATTTATATTTCCACTTGAAGCAGCAGTCAGCTTTGGAAACTTGAGTGAGAAAGGAGCTTGAAAAACACTACTCACAAGCAGGAGAGTTACAAGAGGGTCAAGGAAATAACTTCCTTAAAACTTCACCATTGTTTTAGGAGCAGAAAGAGGCTTTTCTCAGATTGGATGAACTAAGACCACAATAAACAGCTTCCTGCTCATGCTGATATAAATATCAAGACCTAGAGCAGAGCAGTCAGCTTCGGTATCAGCAGAGGAGACTCAGCAGGGTAGTCAGTGACTCCCTGATACTGGGAGTTAGGGAAGCGACCACAGGACTGGACCCATCCACAGAGAGGCAGGAGCCTCCCCCCAGATCTCCAGGATATAACAGAAGTCCAGCTTATTTAAAGCAAACCTCCCAACCAGGCCCTGCTGGGTTTTGTGGCTATAAAGGACTGTGAACACCAGACAGGACCGGAAGGGACAGAGCCTCATGCAAGAAAAGAAAGGATTTGGTGCAAACAAGAGGGTCCCCCTCATAATGAAGTTTGGGTTTGTGGAGGAGAAACTGGGGGTGTGAAATATAGGAGACAGCTATACAGGCAGTGCTTAGGAATGGGAGTCAACCAGGACACAGCTATGAAGGTACTCTGAGTGATAGGCACATGACTGGAGACAGAGACTCTCTGTCCAGAAACTATGACCTGAAGAGGTGCCAACAAGCAAGTGGACCGCAGAACCTCAGAATCAAGGCACTCGAGTCACTGGCTCACACATGAAGCCGACTCAAAACAACCTTCACTTCCACTCAAGTCCAAAGGAAATTGCAGAGAAGACAACAGGTTACCAGTGTGAATAGTTAAGTGGCACAGGCTGAGGGGCTATCAAAGGTGACACTGTCCCGTGGGCTCATATGAATGAATGAGTCAGTGGGGAGGAAAGGCGCTGACCTAAGTAACATTGGAAATGTGAAGGAATGCTCCAGAAGCACCATAGTCTGGCTGATGAAGTTGTTTCCCAGAGGGACATGGGTTACCAATTCTGATGGGGGGCAGTGTATAATTAAATTATTAAAGCATATGAATGGCTAGGCATGGTAGCTCCTATCTACAGTCCCAACTACTCAGGAGGCTAAGGTGAGAAGATCTCTTGAGTCCAGGAGTTTGAGACCAGCCTGGGTAACAATATGAGACCCTACCACCTTCTCCCCAAGAGCAAGTGAATGGTGAGTTGGCCTTGGAGTGGGAGTTGACAGAAAAGCAAGGGTAGGAGGTCACCCCATTCCTGAGGTAATGGATTTAGAGTTGGATACATTAATTAGCATGAGCTGTTTAGCAAAAGGCTAGATAAGGAAATATTTGTAGAAATGTACACATGCACAGTGGACATACATACTGTTTCCTTGCTGTCAGGACAAAGTGCCCAGAAGCAAAAAGATCCCAGTAACAAAAGCATGCCAGCACCCAGATGTAGGTTTTTAATGATGTTCTTCATGGAAGGAACCAGAGCTCCTTGAGAAGTGGGTGATTGTGAGACTAGGGCAGTACATACTGATGAGCCTAGAGCATCTTTTAATGGCTGAAATTAAGGACCCTAGAAACAAAAAAACAACAACCACCCACACAAATAGGGGTCTGTCTAAGACAGCCAACTTCAAAGAGCTCCCAATGGCCAAAGGTAGAAGAATTTGAGCAACAAAATAAAATACTAGATTATAAAAGCACAAATATACCTGATCCCACTGGGTTCCATGGTGCACGCCTGTAATCCCAGGAGGATGAGGCAGAAGGATTGCAGGTTTGAGACTTTGTCTCAAAATAAATAAATAAATAAAAGAGTCAGGCACGGTGGCGCACACCTGTAATCCCAGTGGCTGGGGAGGTGGAGGCAGGAGGACTGCAAGTTTGAGACCAGAGGCAGTCTGCATAACTTAGAGAGACCATGTATCAAAAAGTAAAAAAATGGGCTGAGGGTGCAGCTCAGTGGTCCAGCACTTGCATAGCATGCAGGCGAGAGGCCCTGGGTACCACAGTACCACACACACACAAAAATAATAATAAAGTAATAAAGTAAAATAAATAAAAATTAAAAAATAAAAAGGAAGGAAGGAAGGGAAAGAGGGAAGGAGGGAGGGAGAGAGGAAGAGAGCTGGGGGTACAGCTCAGAAGTGGAGTACTTTCCTATTATGCAACAGGCCCTGGGTTTAAACTTCCATTACTGGGGGGAAAAGAAAAAAAGAAAAAAAACTCAGCATAATCCCAGCATTTGGGAGGCAGAAGCAGGAAAACTACAAATCCACAGCCAGTTTGGACTACAGAGTGAGACCCTGTCTCAAAAATTACCAAAAAAATTTTAATTCCTGTCATGATTATATTCATTGCAGTAAGTGTAATTAGGTCTACTCATTCAATATTCCATACAAACACACTGTAGTCTGATATACTGCGTGATTATGTGAAACCCAAATTTAAAAATTTTGTAATAAACATGCCACCAAAAATATTTACTATACATTATCAACTGAAAAGCACATTCTAAAAGTGTAACAAAATTCAGCTTTACTCCTGACATGATAAGACAATAACATTTAATTTTAGGAAGCCACAATTTTTCTAGCAAATGAACACTTGGCACAAAATGTCATAGTTATATCCACTTCCTGCCATAAATATGATCAGCAAGTACATCCAATTTCAAGTTCCTCTGAATCCAATGAGTGGGCAGAACACAACCACGCCAAAATGGGAACACATGGTATCCATTCTGTGAAAAAAACAGCAGCAGATTATAACCAGGAGGAAGCCATCTGTCACCAAAGTGGCAGGAGCTGTCAGGAAGTATAACATGCCACCTCAACGGAGACAAAGTCAAGTTTTAGACTTTAATTCCATCTAAATGTTAAAATGGGCAATAGTTTTCAAAGTTATGAGTGTCAAATTATGAATGGAATGAGCAAGAGGAAGAAAAACAACACTGTAAGCCTATCTCTTTACCAACAAGATCAAGAATAGCAGTAAATACAAACCACACAAATGCAAAAAAAATCAGAAGCCATTTAACACTTTGACCAACTCAATTCCCTCTCATAGGAAAACCACTCAAAGTTTTACCTGCATTGTGTTTCTAGCCCATGAACATTTGTCCAAAATCTCAAAATGAACCAGGAAAGCAACTTCCCAAATATGAAGGTAAAAGAACCACAAATCAAAAATTAACTTTTGCCACCATCTAAATTCCCCCACCTTTCAGCCCCCACTAGTTCCTCCTCCAAGCTATAAGAATAGTTTTCACCTTTTGTTGTTGTTGTTGTTAAGTGCCGTCGTCGAGTACAGTCCGACTCATAGCGACCCTATGTACAGCAGATCGAAACACTTGCCGATTCTGTGCCAGGCAAATGATCTTATTTATGGTTAGCTCATTGTCGCAGACACTGTGTCAATCCATCTGGTGGAGGGTTTTCCTCTTTTGCGTTCACCTGCCACTCTCCCAAACACGATGTCCTTCTCCAGGGATTGTTCTCTCCTGACTACATGTCCGAAATATGTAAGACGCAGTCTGGCCATTCTTGCTTCCAAGAAGCACTCTGGTTGCACTTCTTCTAGGACAGATCTGTCGGTTCTTTTGGCAGTCCATGGTATATTCAATAGACGTCTCCAGCACCACAATTCAAAAGCATCAATTCTTTTTCTGTCTCTCTTGTTCAATGTCCAGCTTTCACAACCATATGATGCCACTGAAAATACCATGGCATGAGTCAGACGAACCTTCGTCTTCAATGTGACATCTTTGCTTTTCAATACTCTAAAGAGATCTTTTGCCACAGCTTTTCCT
>VMDO01031408.1:0-20135 GCA_007922755.1 Pedetes capensis
GGGGGGGGGCGGGTTCATTCACTTAACGTATTATTCTCCAGTTCCTTCCACTTTGCTGCAAATGGCCTTATTTCATTCTTTTTTATTGTTGAATAATATTCCATTGTGTATATATAGCACCAATTTTCTTCCTTATCCCTCTGTTGATGGACATTTTGGTTGATTCCATATGCTTGCAATTGTGAAAAGTGTTGTATTAACTATAGAAATGCAGGTGTTTCTGTGGTATGATGTCCATTGGGTATCATCCCAGGAGTGTTATAGCTGTGTTGCATGATGGTTCTATTCTTAATTTTATAAGAAATATTCACGTTGATTTCCCAAGTGACTGAACTATTTACAGTCCCCCAAGCAGTGTAAAAAGTTTCCTTTTTCTCTGCATCCTTGCCAGCATTTGTTATTTTTTGTTTTCTTGATCTTGGCCATTCTTATTGGAGTGAGATGGCATCTTAGTGTTATTGTGATTTGCATTTCCCTAATGGCTAGGGATATTGAGCATTTTTCATGTGTTTCCTGGACCTTTGAACTTCTTCATTTGAGAACTGTCTGTTCATTTCCTTTTCTTATTTATGTATTTGGTTATTTGTTGTCTTGGAATTTGCTTTTTTAAGTTTTTTGTAAATTTTAGAAATAAGTCATTTGCCAGTTATGTAGGCTGTAAAGATTTTCTCCCATTCAGTGGGCTCTCCCTTAACTCTGTTGATTTTTTCCTATACTGTATATAAGCTTTTAAATTTCATGTAATACCACTTGTCAATTGTTGGTGCTATTTCCTGGGTGATTGGAGTCATGTTAAGGAACTTATACCTAGGTATTAGAGTATGTTTCCTATTTATTTCAGTAGTTTAAGGTTTCTGTTTTTTTGTTGAAGTGTCTTATTTCCAATTGACTCTCCTGAAAATTGACAAATAAGGGTGTGTTTTCAATTTTCTGCAAATTGAAATCCAATTAGTTGAAGCACAATTAGTTGAAGAGGCTTTCTTTTCTCCACTGACTGTCCTTATTGTTTTGTGAAAAATCAGATAGCATTAGTTGCATGGGTGTATCTCTGGGTCTTCAGTTCTGTTCCATGGATCTTCAAGCCTAGTTTTGTGCCAGTACCAAGTTGTTTTTCCACTGTTGTTGTTAGGTGCTGTTGAGTCGGTATCTGACTCAAAGCGACCCTCATAGGGTTTTCAATGGCAGGCTTTTTTGGGATTGCCTTGGGAGTGGATTGCCAGGTCCTTCTCCCATTTTTGCAGTGCTGGGAATTGAACTCGGCACATTCAGAGATTGCAGTGCAACGCTCTACCAACTGAGCCAAATCCCAGCCCTTCCACTGTAGACATGCAGTCGAATTTGAAGTCAGGTATTGCTATTCCATTTGCACTATTTTTGCAGCTTAAGAATGTTTTTGCTATACACAGTTGTTTGTATTTCTATACTAATTTTGTGATTATTTTTCCTATTTCTGCAAAACCAGTCATTGGAATTTTAATGGGGGTGGTGTTAAATCTATAAATTGCTTTTGGTAGTATAGCTATTTTATAATATTCATTCTCCCAATCCATAAGCAGGGGAGGTCCTTCCATTTTCTAGTATCCTCTGCAATTTCTTTCTTTAGTGTTTTCAAGTTTTCCTTGCAGCGATCTTCAGGGTCTTTGATTACATTGATTCCGAAGTATTTCATTTTTAGTGGGCTATTATAAATAGGATTGTCGTCTTAATTTCATTCTCTTCCTATTCACTTCCTGTTGGTGTAAAGGGAAAGGACTGATTTTTGAGTGTTAACTTTGTATCCTGGTACATTTCTGAAGGAATAATTAGCTGTAAGAGTTTCCTACAGGAATTTTTTGGGATCCTTTAGATAAAGCATCATATTGTCCATGAATAAGGATAATTTGACCTCTTCATTGTCTATATCCCTCTGATTTCTTTTTCTTGCCTGATTGCTCTGGCTAGGACTTCAACTGCAATATCGAATAACAGAAAAGAGAGTGGTCATCTATACCTTCTTCCTGGTCTTAGAGGGAATGATTTCAATTTTTCCCATTTAACATGATATTGGCTATAAGTTTATCATAGATGGTCTTTATAATATTGTGGTATTTCCCTATTATGCCCATCTTCTCCATGGATTTTGTCATGAAAGGATGTTGCAGTTTGTCAAGGCCTACTCAGCATCAATTGAAATGATCATGTGATTTCTGTCTGCAAGTCTCTTGATATTTTCAATTACATTGAGTGATTTTCATATGTAAATTAGTCTTCCACCTGTGGAATGAAGCCCACTTGATCATAATGTATGACCTTTCTTATGTATCACTGAATTTTGTTTGCCAGAATTTTATTGAAGACTTTTGCTTCTACGTTCATCATGGAAATTGTTTATACTTCTCTTTCTTTCAAGTGTCCTTGCCCGCTCTTGGTATCAGGTTGATATTGGCTTCATAGAATGACTTTGAAAGTGCCTCTTCCCTTTCTGCTTTATGAAATAGTTTGAGGAGAATAAGTACTAGTTCTTCTTTGAAGGTTTGATAGAATTCTGCTCTAAACCTGTCGAGACTTCGGCTTTTTTTTGTTGGGAGACTTTTATTACTATCTATTTCAGTGAGTGCAATGTATCTGTTTAATTTGTCTTATGTCCTCCAAGCTTAATTTTGGTAATTCATATGTGTTAACGAACTTTTCCATTTCTTCTGTATTTTAATTTTTGGGGGGAGTACAATTTCTCAAAGTATTCCCTGATGATCTCCTAGATATTGTTTATATCAATGATTATGACCCCATTCTCACAACTATTTTCTTTTTTTAATTTGGGCCTCTGCTTTCTTTCTCTTGATGAGACTGTCTAGGGGTAGTAAAATTTTTAAAACCTTTTGAAGAACCAGCTTAGTTTTGTAAATTCTTTGAATTGTCTTTTTAGATTCTAATTGGAATATCTCTACATTGATCTAGGTAATTTCTATCTGAGTGCCCCGTTTGGAATTGGCTTGTTGTTAGCCTTCTAGTACTTTAAGATGTGTCATTAAGTTATTCAATCAGACTTCGTTAACTAAATTATTGATGAAGGCATCCATAGCTATGAACTTCCCTCTTAGAACTGCCTTTGCTGTATCCCATAGGATGTAGCATCCTTGTTTGATTGCAGAAATTTTTTAATTTCTTCACTGCTTTGACTATCCATTGATCATCTATCAGTATCTTAGTTAGTCTCCATGAATTTTTAGCATTTTGGAAATTTTTTCTTGCTTTTGAGTTCTAGTTTTTTTCCAATTGTGATCTGATAATGTACAGGGAATAGTTTCTTTCTTTCCTTCTTTTTTCTTGTTTTCTTTCTTTCTTTCTTCCTTTTTTCTTTTCTTTTCTTTTCTTTTTTTTTTTTTTTTTTTCTTGATCAGGCCTTTTTTTGGACTAAAGAGTGGTCTATCTTAGAAAAATTTCCATGTGGTGCTGAAAAGAATGTGTATTCCACGCCTGATGAATAGAATATTCTGTGGATGTCTGCAAGATCCAGTTGGTCTATGGAGCTATCTAAGTCCTTTGTTTCTCTGTTAAGTTTTTGCTTTGATGAACTACCTCTTGGTGAAAGGGGGGTATTGAAATTTCCTATAATTATTGTGTCTGGTCTGATGTGTTCATTTATCTCCAATAAACTTTGTTTTATGAAGCTAAGTTCCCTGTATTTGTGAATAAATATCAAGTGTTATTATGGGTTCCGTATTATTCCATTTACTAATATGTAGTGTCCTTCTTTGTCCCTTCTGATTCACTTGGAATTGATGTCTAAGCTGTCCAAAATTAGCACTGCAACCCATGCTTTTTTTGGTTTCTAAGTGCTTGTTGTATTATTTTCCAGACATTAATTTTCAGGTCTTATGGTCTTTATGGATGAGTCCCTTGAATGCTGTATATTGAGGGTTTATGCTTTTTAATCCAATTGGCCAGTCTATTTCTCTTGAATTTAAGTTAAGACCATTTACTTTGAGAGTAATTATTGAGGGATGATTATTATTCTGCATCAGTTTGGTGCTTATATCTCTTTTTCATTTACATTTAGTTTATTGTTTTCGTAGGTTCCACTCATGTTTATTATTCATTCCTTTGATTTTGTATTTGTAGTTGTCTGAGCTTTCCAATATATTTTGTTCCATTGAGGAGCCTCTACAATGCTGGCTTGGTGTTCATGAGATGTGTAAAGAAGCTTGTATCATGCAATGTCTTGAACTCACTATATATTTTAAATGATAGCTTCACTCAGTAATGTAATCTTGGTTGGCAGTTATTCTTTTTCAGGACTTGGATGGTGTTTGATCAAGCTTTCCTTGCCTTTAAGATTTTTGTTGCTAAGTCAGCTCTTATTCTGATTGTTTTGCCTTAATAACTTTTAAAATAGCTCCTTTCCTCTTCAGATTTAGTGTTCCAATTATAATGTCTCATGGAGAGTATCTGTTCTGATCTACTCCTTTTGGAGTTTTGAAAGTTTCAGTTGTATAGGTATCCAATCTTTGCATTAGATTTGCAAAATTCTCATCTAGTATTTCTTTGAATACATTTCCTAATCTTCTCACATTGTTTTCCACTCCTTTGTGAACCCCTTGAATCCATAAGTTTCCATTCTTCATTTTCACAAAGATATCTTGAAAATCTTGGTTATAGTGCTTCATTTTTCTTTCTTTCTTGGGATCTGAGTAAATAAGGTCATCTTACTTTTCTTCATCATCGGCTGTCCTGTTTTTGCTTTCATCTATTTTGGAAACTGAAGATTCTATTGTAATACATAGTTGATTGGTTTTACTTTGTATCTTAAGAATTTCTGTTTGATTCTTTTTCAGGATCTCAATTTCTCTGCAGAATTTTTCTTCCAAGTTATATATCTCTTTTGACCAGTGAATCATTTTTCTCTCATGGTGCTCTCTTTGGAGTCTTTCCATATATTTTTAAGCAGCATTCTAAATCTTTTATCTGGCATCTCTAGTAATCTACTGACTTTGAAATTATCTGTTGAAGGGCTTCAGTCTACTGGATCTTCCCATTCAGCTTGACCTTTCATGTTTTGTGTGTTTTTCTGCTGAGACTTGCCCCTTGTTTGATTTGCATGCTAGACTTTGCCTCATCTGTGTGCAAAGAGCTTCTCCCTACCTGCTCCCATGGGACTGGATAATGACCAGTTGCTGGCATTTCTCTCCCCTCTCCGTAAGTCCCAGCCTCAGGTTCTGGTCCTTATCTCTATCCGCAGCCTCTTTAGTCAGCATTGTTCCCTCTTTCTCTCTATCCCTTGCATGCACAGCCCCTGATTGTATTACTGTCTCAACTGGCTGTCTTAGACTTACCAGACCCATGGCATCCCTTCTCTGTCGCAGTTGTTTCAGGGCCTTAAATGCCATGCTACAGTATAAACAGTGTCTCCTATGCTCCCTGGTTCCATAGCACCAGTTATCTTCATTGCAGGTGCTCCCAGGTCCTAAATGTGCCACTGCCTGAACAATCTCTTTTAGGCTCACTAGTTCCATGGGCTCCATTTGCCTGGGTCACAGACGCTCCCAGGCTATAAAAGTATCACTGCCTGAACTATGTCTCTTAGGCTCCCCATACCCACAGCATCACTGCTGTGGATCACAGGAACAGGTGTTCCTGGGCTGTGAAGATATAACAGACTAAACAGTGTCTCCTAGTCTCCCCAGTCCTACCAGCACGCCTGGTGCTTAACTATATCACTGCATTCACTGTCTCTCTTAGGCTTGTCTGTTCCACAGTACCACTTCTCTGGGTCACTGGTCCAGGCCCTAAACTTGCCACTGCCTGAATCTTCTCTCTTAGGCGCCCTGGTCCAACAGTGCCCCTTCTCTGAGTTGAGTTCCTGGGCCCTAAATATTCCTCAGCCTGAACAGACTTTCTTAGATGTGGGGTTTCATCAGCACAAGCCATTCTTCTCCATCCTCTGAACTTGCCACCATTCAGTCTCTGTCCCTCTGATTCATAGTTCCAGTGGTGCCAGAGGCCAGGACAGTAACAGTCTCTCCCAGGTAAAAAGGAAACAAACAAATGAAAACAAACAAACAAAAACACCAGTCCTGGATTCCAAGTCCCTGCAGAGGGGGCCATGCTGTCCAGCCTGCTCCCAAGAGAGGAATCCCACAGTACCTCTAGCCAGCCACACATTCTCCCAGAGGGCCCTATATCCTCTGAAACTTTTCAGTTTTTTTTTTTTTTTCCTGGGTTGAGGATTCTGGTGAGTTGTCCTACCATTTCCTCCTCTTCTCCATCATTTAAATCTCTACTATTTGGCATGTTGTCCTCATACAGTCCTTCTTTTATTTATTTTTTTTAATAATTAAAACTGCTTGCCAATCTCTATTTATTTTCAGTAGAGAATTTCATGAGTTTCCCTAACAATTTTCTTTCCCAGTTGAAGTATGGCTATTAACCATCCACTGTCTTCACTAGAACCCACTGTTGCAGTCTTATTCAGGAAATTTTGCCTATGCTTTGCTTAAATATTCAAATATTTCCCCTATATTTTCCTCTAGTAGCTTCAGAGTTACAGGTCTTATGTCTTTGATCCATTTTGAGTTGATTTTTGTACAAGGTGACTGACAGGGATCTGGTTTCAATTTTCTACTTATGGATATCCAATTTTCCCAGTACCACTTATTAAAGAACTATCTTTTTTCCTACTTTTTTGTTTCCTCATCAAGAATCAGATGGCTACTGCTGTTTGACCTTAATTCTGGATCTTCTATTTTATTTCTATGTATCAATTTTATGCCAGTACCTTGGTGTTTTTTCTGCTATTGCTCTGTAGCATACTTTGAGAGCTGGTGTTGTGATAGATCCTGCATCATTGATATTGCTCAGGATTGGTTTGGCTATTCAGGGTCTTATATATTTCTAACTGTATTTTAGTATTATTATTTTTATTTTTACAAAGAATATCATTGAAAGCTTGAAGAGAATTACTTTAAATTTGTATACTGGTTTTGGTTAATATGGTTATTTTAATGCTATTCATTCTGTAAATCGATGAACATAGGAGATCTTTATATTTCTTAGTTTCTTCCAAAATTTCTTTTTCAGTGATTTATAGCTTTCATTGAGAGGTCCTTGACACCTGTGGTTAAGTTTATGCCCAGGTGTTTTTGTTTGTTTGCTGCTGTTGTTATTTTGTTTTTGAAGCTGTTATAATGAGATTGTTTTCCTGACTTCTTTTCCAGAGAGTTCATTGTCAGTGTACAGAAAAGCTACTGATGTTTATTTGTTGATTTGTTGGAGAAAACAAAAAGTTGGGCCCTATTTTTAAATCCAATGAGCTACCTTAAATTTTTTAAATGGAGAATTGAGGCCATTAACATTCAAAGTTATTATTGAAAGGTTTATTAATTCCTATAATATTGAAAGTTTTATTAATTCCTATAATTTGGGGGGTTTTTTGGTAATGTTTGATACTTTCTTAATTCTCATTTGTTTATATATTTTCTAGTGAGATTTATCCTTTCCTGTATCCCCATGGTTGTGTTTATCTTTTCCTTCATTGTGTAGGAATGCTTTAATTGTTTTCTGTACTTCTGGTTTAGTGGTCATAAATTCTTTTATTTTATTTTATTATGAAAGGTTCTTATTTCTCCTTCCATTTTGAAGGATAGGTTGCAGTAATCTAGGTGGACAGTTATTTTCTTTCTGGGAATAAAGTATATCATTTTATGTTTTTTAGTTTTTGTTAACAAATTTGTGGTTATTCTGGTGAGTTTTCTTTTATATGCAACTCCACACTTTGCTCTTACAACTTTCAGTATTCTTTCTTTGTTCGTATACTTGAAGTTTTAATTATGTTATGATGAGGGGAGGTCCTTTTCTTGTTTTGTTTATTTGAGATTCTAAATGTCTTCTCTTCATTGACTACCATCACTTTCTGAAGATTTGGGAAGTTTCCTGCTATTATATTACTGATATGTTTTCTATGCTGTTGGCCTATACTTCAGCCCATTCTATGCTCAGGATTTGTGAATTTGTTCTTTCTATGGTGTCCCAATGTTCTTGATTGTGCAGCTCATATTATCTACTTACTTTTTTTTAAATTACTTTTATGTTGTTTGACTGTTCAGATTTATCTACTTCCTTTTCCATCCATGATTGTTTTTGGTTTCCACTTGTTCGAGCACATTGGTGAGGTATTACATTGAGTTTTCTTTTTTAATTTAACTTATTGAGCTTTTTTTCAAAACTTCACTTAGATTTTTTTAATATTCCCATGTCTTTATTGGATTCCTTTATTCATAACTTGTCTTCCTCATTTCATTGAACTGTATGTTTGCAGTCTCCTTACATTAATTCCTATCTTATTTTATTTCATTGAACATTCTTATAATCATACTTTGAATTCCTTTTCTATGATGTTTTGTCCACTTTACTATCATTACTCTGGAAATCATCACTCTAGAACTGTTAACTTTTGGTGGAATCATGTTGCCTTGATTTTTCATAATTATTGTGTTTTTGCCTTGGGGCTTGACTCAATATGGCCCAGGTTGGTCCATTTTAGTTCACTGATGCCTAGAATGTCAATGTCTATGCACTCAATTTCTCTTTTAATGATTTCTAATTTTCCTAGATTCATACTACATATAATCCCTGTTCTAGTTATTAATGGATATTTACAGTTGTTTCTCCTAATTTTGAGTTGTGCCTCAACAGGAAATGGAGGTCCTTGGGATTTTATTCCATTTCCATCATTAAGGTAGACTCTACTTTAAGGAGGCAACTCTTCCCTGGTAGTCTTTTGAGTGCCTTCCAACCTGGGAGGCTCATATTCCGGCACTGTATCTGATAGTGTTTCTCTGCTATTCATAGAGTTTTCAACGAATAATTGTTTCAGGAGTGGGTTGCCTGGTCCTTTTGCCTAGTCTTTCTTAGTCTGGAAGCTCAGCAGAAGTCTGTTCACCACGGGTGATCCTGCTGGTATCTGTAATACCCAGTAGCATAGCTCTTGGACTCATAGCAACATACAAGTCCCCACAGTATGGTAAGCTAACAGATGTGTGGAGGAGAATTATGTTCACTCCTTCAGTAATAAGTGATCATGATAATACCAAGTCATTTATTTACACATTTCTGAAGTTCTAGTGAATCAACAAGACTTGTTTCGTAAGCAAATATCAGAATGTCTGCCCTTGCTTGCATTCTAAAATCTGATAAAATTATAGAACTAGTTTCCTAACTGTGGTCTTAAGAATATATTTTGCTCATTTCTTTTCTTTTAAATCTCTTATTTCTCCTTTGGCTTTTCTTTCTGTCATGTTGTGCTGGACTGAGTGTGGTCTCTAACTAAGGGATTCCTTCCTAATTCTTTTACTGTTCTTGTTGTTGGTAGGTGCCATTGAGTTGGTGTCCAACTCTTAACAACCCTGTGTAAAACAAATGAAACACTATTGTCATGCTTTTCTGCTATTTATAGGGTTTTCAATGGCTGATAGTTTTTTGGGAGTGGGTTGCCAGGTCCTTCTCCCAAGCCTATAGCACCTGGTGTTCCCAGGCCATTTCCCATTTAAGTAATAACCAGGCCTGACTCTACTTAGCTTCCAAGATCTGACAGGATTGGACACCACAGTGGTATGGCTGCCAGCCATACTTGAGTGTCCCCATAATTTGGATAGATGACACCCTTGCCCCGATATTCTTGCCTGGGAAAGTTTCTAATGGTTTTGTATCCCAGTGATGTTTCTGATGGTTCCTGCTCAATCTGTGACCTTTAACTAGGTGTTTTTCTCAAAACTGTACCTACCCTTGGCTTTGAGAATTTGTTATTCCAAACACAGTGCAAATGTATTAATCAAATCGTATTTTTTCATGGTAGCATACATCTCTCTATTTTCCTCTGGGTTAACATGTCAGTCCCTTGGCCTAAGGGAAAAAGAGAATTTGAGTTCTAAACATGATGGCTTCATGCACTGGAGTGTAGACATTCTGTTTTAGTCTGTTCGAGCTCCTATAACAAAGTACTAGGTGGCTCATAGCCAACAGAAATGTATTTCTCACAGTTCTGGAGACTGGGAAGTTTTAGATCTAGGTGTCAGCAGATCTGATGTCCACTGAAGCCATAGGAAGCCATCTTTTCACTCTAACCTCCATGGTGAGAGGACCAAGAAAGTGCTCTTTGGATCTCTTTTATAAGGGCACTAAGCCCATTATTTGGGTTCCACCTCCATGATCTAATCACCATCTAAAAGACCCAGTATCCTCATGATATCATCTTGAAAGAAGAGATTTCAAAATATAATTTTTTTTCTGAGTGTGTGTGGGGAAGGAAACTTCTGACCATAGCAATCTCTAATGTAGATCCTTCCACTGAAGTTTGCACTTGATACTTTCCTGTTCCTAGAAGTCAGCCCTAGTCCACCAACACTTCCTCTCTTTACATGACTGCTTGTGTGAGTTCAGCTGCCCTGCAAATTGATATCCTATGTAAGCTGGTCCTATATCTTAAAATGAAATCCTCTTCCTGTCAGAACAAATTCTATATTTTAATTTTTTCTGTTCCATATAAGATTATGAAAGCAAGAAATGTAACTGGTTGCAATAGCAGTTTGAATTCTAAGAGAAATTTTCCCATTCCCAAAGCAACTACCCTCATCAAATCAAGGCTCTTTTAGGGAGAGGTATGATGTTTCCCAAGGTAAATGTGTCAGTAGGTTAAGATGTTATTACCACTTGTTTAAGTAGGTTTAAGCCTCTCAATTTGCAGTCCATTCTTTGGTTATTTATTTTTATTTTTGTTGATGGCCTTGGTTATGCTAGGCAAGCATTGTACCACTGAGTTGCATCTCTGGTCTTCCACTGCTTGTAATCTTCATTTACTGAGCCATTAAGTAAGATCATATTTTCCTGGGGGGATGGTCATATTACAATTAAAGCTGAAAATACAATTAATTACAACAATGGTTTATTATATTTTAATACATTAGTATTTCATTACGGAGTTGGAGAATTTTGAAAAGATATTGCAAGATTATGAACAATTTCTGATATGTGTTGGTACAAATGATAGATGAAACAAGCAGATTAAACTTTGTTGTCCTGTTGAAATATGACATAAAATCAGTAAAGGTATTTCTTTTTCTTTTTCTTTCTTTCTTTCTTTCTTTCTTTCTTTCTTTCTTTTTTTTTTTTGAGATAGGGTCTCGCTAAATTACACAGACTGCCTCTGGTCTGGAACTTGCAATCCTCCTGCCATCGCCTCCCTAGCCACTGGGATTACAGGCGCGCACCACCTTCCCGGTGCAATAAAGGTATTTTCTTGAAGGCATAATTTCATAAAGAAAAACAAAGCAAAACAATCAACATTTTAGAAGGTAAAAGCAGAAAGATGAGCAATAACTGACTTAGCATAAAGAACCAAAGTACAAAAAAACAGGGAAAGTAGCAAAAAGTCTCAGAAATTATCAGCAACAGTCCTCTGGAAGTCAGGGTAAACATAGATTCAAATAAGGTTCCAATACAGAATAAAACTAGAAAAAGATATTAGGACAGGCCATGGGAACTGGCTATTATAAATATGGGTATTCTGATTATAAAATATTCTCAATTGGGGACTGAGTTATAGCTCAGTGATATAGCACTTACCTAGCATGCAAGAGGTCCTGGGTTGAATCTCCTGCACGGTAATAAAATAAAATAGAACAAAAACATGAAGTCAAGAGACACCCTACAGAACAGGTATATATGTTTAAAAGTATTAAAAGTCCCATGCCAACTCTGTACAGCTGGGGCAGCCCCTTTCTCTTCCAGGCATAATAAGCTAGCGAGTGAACACAGAAAGCATAGTTGATGCATGGTATAACTGCCCAAAAATTGAATTAAGCAGATACCAAATTGTGAGGCAACCAGGCTGTTCCAACCTTCCACTGCCACAGTGTTCTCAGCCAGGTTTGCACCATCCCAGCAGGAACCTGGAAAGCTCCTCCCTGAGGAGGAAAGACCCAGGGAAAATAATAAAAAATAAGAAGTTCCAGAAAAACAGTCAGAGATGATGGTTCAGAGAAACTCATATCTCAAATAATATTTATAGTGTTCTACTGAACTTTCTAAATAGAAACAGAACAACCAAGGATCAAAAATCACACGAGGACAACCTCTAACATAAAATTTAGTCCCCAAAGAGAAAAAGGAAATATAAAATTGATAAAAATCATGAAAAGAGAACAAAATTAAAAATTCATTCTAAAATAAATATATTTTATATGTATGTATGTTCAGTATCCCTTTTTCTGAATAATTGAGACAAGTTCTTCAGATTTTTCTCCTGAATTTTGGAATGCTTGCCTACATATAATGCTATATTTTGGGGATGTGGCCCAAGTATAAAATGAAATTCATTTATGCTTTATACAACTTATACATATGGCCTGAAGGTTTACTTTATATAATATTTTTAGTGCACTTACATTTTGACTGCAAATCATCACATGTAATCAGGTGTGGAATTTTTCAATTGTGGCATCATGTGGTGCTCAAAAAGTTTTGAGTTTTGTAGGATTTTAAATTTTGGATTTATGGATTAGACATGCTTGTGGTGTGTGTGTGTGTGTGCGACATGTGTGCATATTTATGTATCAGTGTATCTACTATATTTATATCACTAAATGCATGAAATATTTTAGTAAAAAATCAATACTTACAATATTTAAGAAAATGCAGAGAGTGCCAAAATATGTATACACATTATGGGATGAAAATTCCTTTTGCTGTTTAAAAAGAATGCATTATATGCTTTCTCTACTTACTCCTGTCTCACATGTACATAGTTGATAGACTTCTGTGGTAAGCATGTAAACTGTTCCAACAGCCTAACAGAAGAAATAAGACTTGCTGCTGTGTGAGGCCTCCTGGATCTTCCCTTTGCACATCACACACACACCACACATCTCAAACTTATGAATGCATGCAATCGCTAGGCACATTGGCAGTTCTATTGAACACTCATGACTCCATTGTCATTGTACTTCCACAACATTCTCAAATTTCAAATACCATTTCAAAATGGTCTTATGCTTCTTGAACAACTGTGGTTCCTCTATTTCTTTGACAGTCCTGCCTGTAGCATAGTCACAGCAGTATTCATGTGATCAATGCCATCTTTCAAGCAATCATCATACTACATATTCCTACCATAATTCAATTCAAATATGAAAAGTAATACACAGATAACATCTCTGAAAATGTGTATGAATCTTTTAGGAATACTCTTTTGGCACCCTGGTATTTATCATTGTTTAGTGGATTATGTGATAAATGAAGGTGAAGGTCTGAGTATAGTATTTGTCCCATATGAGGTATTAATAGCTATTATTATTACTGCAACTACTGTAACTATTAAATTTCTTATGTGAAGCAAAAGCAATCTACCAACATAAATATATTTGCTATCTGTAGATACATGTTAACATTTTTTAAATCACAAATTGTAAATCATTTGCTTTCTTAGAAGAATGGAAGTGAATTCTACCTTAGGTAAGAAGTGATCCCAGCCTCTCTTGTCTTTTCATTATTCATTAATTTTGCTGGAATGACTTCATAAATTTTCAAAGGGAAGATGGGAAAACACAAGGAGTGGCTGCACAAGATCTAAATTAGACTACACAGAAAAAGTATAGAAAACGTGTTGCTGTTGTTAGGTATTGTTGAGTAGAGTCTGACTCATACTGACCCTCTTATAGTTTTCTAGGGCTGTTTCAGGAGGGGATTGCCATTCCTTATCCCATTTTTGCAGGGCTGGGGATTGAAGGGATTGAGGCCAAGGCCTCAGAGAAAGCAATGCAGCACTCTACCAACTGAGCTAAATCCTGTAGAAGACTCTATCACACGCCAAAAGCCCCAGTGTCCTCACAGACTCCCTTCACTCTCCACCCATCTTCAGGGCCCGGTGGACCTGAGGAAGTGTTTGTTTACCTGACATGCAGCTCCCCACGTTAGTCCTCTGCCCCACCAGGCTTTTCCTCAGGTGCTCTGCCACACACTTGAAAAGTAACCTGGGTGATGATATGGACATAACACAGCAGGTTGGATCAGTAACAAAATATACAAATATAAAAAAATATGACTCAAAGGAAATGTCCCATTGCAGCAGATGCGGTAATCACAACCTAAAGTACAGCTATAGTTACAGCTAAATGAATTCTCCTTGAGTTGAGGTGATTTTTTTCCCTGTTGGCACTGTTATCACGTTTAGCTGACCCTGTGCTTATTCCATGCTGTTTTGGTGCATTAGCCTGCTGCCACTGTCTTCTACACACCAGAGGCAGCAGCCTTGGAGAAATAAAACTACTTGACACAATTTGATAAAACAAAGCAAACTGTTTCCTTTCTTAATGTTGTAGGACAGGAAACCAGGCAGAGTTTAACACAAGGTGGTCCATTCTACTTTGTATTTTCTTTCTCTCTCTTTCGATGCTATGTACTATAAAAGATAGATGTACATAACACTCATGAACATTTATGTAAATGCCTATCAATAAAATATACATTGATATTCACTCAAACACAGAAAGTCTTCCTATTATAGAATATAGTTAAATAAATGTAAGTTCTGTTGCAAAGAAAGACATAAAATTATTAGGTAGATTCCTAGTATTTTAAAAACAAGCAAGAAATTTTTACTTTTTTTCTCCCTCCCTGAATAGATGTATGCACACTAAGATTTGATGTTTGGTATAGTCATAAACTTTTCATCACTGCAGGCAAAGATACATATATTATGGAAGAAAATAGTACATTTCAGGAGAGTTTAGGCAATATATTCTGTTTCTAATCTAAGAGTTTCTTCTTCTGTAAATATACCTTTGTGTGAGAAATGTAAGGCACATAGTAATTTCATATGTGATTGATAATGAGGACATTATTCTCAGTACTTTTGTAACTTGTTTGCAAGGCAAATTATATATTAAGCTTTCATAGTAACATCTTCCACTGCCTCATGGAGCA
This sequence comes from Pedetes capensis, assembly GCA_007922755.1. Taxonomy (NCBI): domain Eukaryota; kingdom Metazoa; phylum Chordata; class Mammalia; order Rodentia; family Pedetidae; genus Pedetes; species Pedetes capensis. The sequence continues at coordinate 14,953 of VMDO01031408.1, forward strand.
AATGTAATGCTGTATTCCTGAATTCTGAAAAATCTTCCATAAGCTTTTATTCTGTCTAGATTACCAGCTCTTTTTTTTTCCCCAGGGCATGGATTTGATCTTATCATCTCCCAAAATTACAGATATAGTTCCAAACTTCTTAACCACATCCAGACATGTCTACTTTTCTTTCTTAATCCTCCTTTGTAGTCTCTTTATCTTATTTGCCTCTGTATGTTTTGACTGTTGAGCAAGGTATCTTACATGGATTTTCATTATACAAAATCTCATAAGGTAAATATTTTTTTTGCAGTACTGGGGAGTTTGAACCTAGCTACATGTGAATGCTTGGCAAGTCTCTACCATTGAGCTTCACCCCTATTTCCTATTTGTTTATTTATTCAGTTAGCTATTTTGAAACAGGATCTTGCTAAATTGTACAGGCTGCCTCTGGCCTCAAATTCATAATCCTTCTTCCTCAGCCTCCCAAGTCGTTGGAATTACAGACATGCATGAAAGCACTCAGTTCATAATGTAAAATTTTTGATGCATATTTTTCCAAGTTTTTTGTATACTATACTGCCTTCTGCAGTTCATAATTTATGAAATACTCTGGTGATTTTAGTTTTCCACTTTTATGAGTTTGTCACATTGGGCAAGAATATGAAAAGTAAAAGGAAATTTCTTACCAAAAAATCACATTTCACTGCTGTTATTGGAAACTATTTAATTTAATAGATATTCATTCAGAAATAAAGAAGACACAGAATACTTTAAAAATGATTAGTAATCTGGTCCCAGCTAACATCTCCCACCCCCATGCCAGATTCCTATGATAAAGACTTTTAGATAATCTCTGAGTAGCATTTACATATCATACCACATCCCAGAATCAAGGAACCAAAAGTCTTATATTAACAGACAAGTGCAATTCAATGTTAAGATAAAGTTGCAACTATTAAGGGTATTGAGGTATTTTCAGAAATAAACCTGCAAAAGTCCTGGTCATCCATCTTTGTATTGTTCCAGGGTCCACAGAGAGAAATAAGAGCAAGGAGGCCGCAGGCCCAGACTCAATCTACAATGGTGCCCATTAACTCTTAGAGAGAATACAGACACTGTCACCTAATGATAGCAATTTCCAGTCAATCTAGCAAAAGACATGACATGTTCTGGGTTTCCTGGAGGTTATAAGAACATTGACTAATTTACTTAGCCAGTATAATAAAATAACCAGATGGAGAAGCTAATGGGCTGAGCAGACAACAGTTAAACATTATTTGCTAACACCAGTATAGTGGAGTGTGGGGGATATTATTATAAAGTGCTCAACTTTTAATTAAAATAATACTGTTTTCATCATTATTTTAATATAGCAATTAGACATCATGGATTTAGAATATCAGACTTCCTTTTTAATTTTTATTTTTTTACATCATTTGGGATGACAGCTTTAAAAAGTCAGATTACCTGAATATTGCAATATTTTCACCCAACTTTGAATAGTCCCTTTGTTTGTTTTACCATATCAAGTTAATATTTAAAAGAATAAAAACCACTATAGCAATAGTCACAAAAAACTTTAGTGTTAAAAATACCTTTTAAGCATATTTGGTATAAACTCTTCATGTTATCTTTGAATATGTTTTCATAGTTATTCTATAAATCATTTTTTTCTGTTTGTAAGTATTTCTAGGTTGTTCATTATATCGCACATTAAGACATATCCATGAACAAATCCTTTCCAGTGGTTCAACACTCTTTTGTACCTAATCATATTATGAATATTGTAAACAGTCTTGAAAACATGTTCTCATCAATTTATACTCAGGAGTTGATCAAACAGTATTGGCCACAAGTGTCTGTGGAAGTTTGCCAAACCACAAAGCCTTAAAGATACCTTTCTACCTCCCTCCTTTTGCATAGTTTCTCTTCCATCTTTACCAATGATCTCATCTGGAAATTTTAATTTGAGCATGCAAAACAATTGTCATCCCAATTCTGCTTTTGCCAACTTATTCCAACAGCCATTACTTTCCCCAGTCTTCTCCATTCACACTTATCTAAACTCTCTCTCTGCCTCTACTTTAACTACTTTTGCCCTATTTTTCCCCTCAGTTTTGTGCTTTTTTCTCTCTCATCCCATCTTTTTCTCTTTTCATACTTTTTTCTTTTTCTTCTGAATTTTCCAAATTGATATTCTTATTTCAGTATTTTTTCCTGGTGTGGGGTATAGTGTCTTTTTCAATTTTGCTTTTGTGTCTTAATCTTTGGAAGACATACATAGAAACTCTAGCAAACAAAGTGACAAACACAACCAAAAGGCAAGCTGTAGAAATCTTTATTCTTTCCTTCCCTCCCCTTTCCTAGAGATGGATAGAAAGTGAGAATTTAGTGGCAAATCTCAATTAACTGTAAGTTTGGCCAAATAAACAGTACTTGTAAGAATAAAATTATATTTGATAAAAAGTACCTGTAGAGATTTTTTATAAGGTGACCACTTTTTTTTTGTTTGTTTATTCACTAGGTGAAGGAGAAAACATTTCACCACATAAGGGTTAAAGGACAAAATCATATATACTTCTAGTCGGTCTATGATGCCACTATTCTGCTGATTTGTCGTCCACAAATTGCCTGCAAGGAATCAGTAATATATTTACATTTTGAGATTCTGGGACATAAAGTATTAAAATTTCTTGTAAAACCTGGCATCTATCAACTCCTAAATTATTCTTCATCCACTGAAGATTTTAAAATCTGACTTGTAAATTTGTCTCCACTCTGAGTTCTGCTGTACATTGGACAACTGATTTTGTGGAAAGTGCTAATCTCCTCAGTCTCACCTGGAAATGCAGAACATAACTTGTTATTAGGTGCTATGAGTCAGGACAGACTCAGGGATCCTACATACAATGGAATGAAACACTCCCCAACATTGTGCCATGCACATGATACTGTAATTATGTTTAAGCCCACTGATGCTTTATAATGTTAAGCCCACTGTTGAACCTACTGCGTCAGCCCATCTAGTTGAGAGTTTTCATTTTTTTTTTGTTGTTGTTGACCCACCATTCTCCCAAACATGATGTCCTTCCCTAGGAATTGGTCCCTCCTAAAAATACCGCCACAAAATAAGTAAGACGCAGTCTATCCATCTTTGCTTCCAAGGAACACTCTGGTTGTGCTTCTTCTAGGACAGATCTGTTGGTTCTTTTGGCAGTCCATAGTATATTCAATATTCATCTCCAACACCATAATTCAAAAGCATCAATTTTTCTCCTGTTTCCCTTATTTGCTGTCCAGCTTTCACAATCATATGATGCAATTGAAAATACCATGACAAAAGTCAGATGCACTATTATCTTCAATGTGTCATCTTTACTTTTCAACACTTTAAAGAGGTCTTATTTTTTTCTTTTTGTGGTACTGGAAGTTGAACCTAGGGCCTGGTGTTTGCATGTTTTGCCAGTGCTGGGTCACTGAGCTGCACCTCCAGCCCATATTTTTATTTAAAAAAAAAATTTTTTTTGAGATAGGGTCTTGCCAAATTAAGCAGACTGCCTCTTGTCTCAAACTTGCGAGCCTCCTGCCTCCACCTCCTGAGCTGCTGGGATTACAGGCATGTGCCACCACACCCAGCTAACAGAATTTTTGCAACAGCTTTTCCTAATGCAATGCATCTTTTGATTTCTTGATGTTTGCTTCCATAATTGTTGATTGTAGAACCAAGTAAAGCAAAATCTTGGACAACTTCCCTTTCTCCATTTATCATGAAGTTGCATACTGACCCAATTGTAAGGGTTTTTGATTTCATGCTGTTGAGACACAATCCATACTGAAAGCTATATTCTTTGATATTCATCAGTAAGTTTCAAATCTTCTTCACTTTCAGCAAGCAGAGTTGTGTCATCTGCATAACTCAGGTTGTTAAGGAGTCTTCCTCCAATCCTGATGCTAAGTTCTTCATAAAGTCCAGCTTCTTGGAATATTTGCTCATCACAGAGATTGAAGAGGTAAAATGAAAGGATACACCCTTGATGCACACCTTTCTTGACTGTAAACCAAGCAGTGTTTTCTCGTTCTGTTTGAATGACTGCCTCCTGGTCCATGTACAGACTCCTCATGAGTACAGTTGAATGCTCTGGTAGTCCCAGTGTTCTTCACAGTGTTATCCATAATTTGTTATAATTGCAAAGTTCTACGGGTTTTCACAAATGCGCAATGTCACTTACCTGCCATTACACTACCATATACAAGAGCACAAGAGATTCACTGGCCTAAAAACATCTCCTATGTTTCACATATTCAAGTAGCCAAACCCCATTCCCAAACTCCTAGTAATTATAAATATTTTAAATTATCTCTATGGTTTTGACTTTTTCAGAAATCATACAATACATAGTCATGAATGACATATAGTATGAAGTCACTTCAGAATGGGTTCTTATACTTAGTAATAGGTATTTAGTATTCACTATGTGTTGGGGTTTTACCTCTAGCCCGGCTGAGATTAGGGCCAAACCTTCAACATAACAATGTGGTCGGTGTTGGGAAAAAGGACCTCGAGAGACCTTCTGATGGTTAAACAAGGGAAGGCAAGCTTTATTGGGGTGCTCCCCTGATGGAGAGCAAGGAGCAAGCAGCCCCTATAGAGCAAAGCTCTATCCCTTTAAGTGCTGGCTCTAGGCCTGCAGCATAGAATGCTGCACGCTAAGTGCTGGTACAGCTCAGCCTTAAAGGCACAGCCACAGCCTCTGGTGTTCGTGGAGGTCTGATGGTCTTGACTCTCGCGGCTCGCCTTCTCGCCTTCTTAACATCCCTCCTTCCCAAGGATGGGAGGAATTGGGAGGCTCTTCATGGCTTGCTAGAATCCTTTGGCTCTTCAGGGCCCCTGGGCTTGATCTCACCAGCTTGCTAGAAGATCTTGCTGGAGTAGGGAGCGCTGGTCCAGGTGATGAGGTTCAGGAGATGGTCAGAGAGGTCAGGATCAGTGGTGCTACAGGGGGTAAAGATGGGGTCCAGGAGCCCTGCTTTTATAGGGTCCTGGAAGGGTCACATGGTGGGGTCCAGCCAATCAGGGCACACACCTGACAGGTACAGTGGGTAAACTGACATGCCTGCCAGGTGGGGACAGTTATTACCTGAAAGTGGTGAGGGGAGCCAATCAAAAATAGAGTGGTTAAGGCAGGTCAAACTGGCCGGGG